>JAPYYX010000065.1:0-145218 GCA_030522605.1 Cremastinae sp. B BG-2022a
AACGTTTGTCTTCGCGTATAGATAGTCGCGGTAGCTCGGCGATTTTTGATATTTTGAAAAAATGTACTTGCCTCGAGTCTCTACCGCGACTCTTGATGCAAAAGGGTTGATCGATTGTCCAGGTAAGAATTCAAGATAAAAAATGAAATTCAGCAAAATGCAATTGTTCCCTTTCAACTGGGCACGGCGGGGTACATTATATATTCTTATGTAAATATGGGTCAGGGAGGAAAAAAGAATTTCATTTGGGAAAACCGTTGAGATTGCAAACATGTATCCGTCGGGATTTATATTTTTACGCTGGATAAGCCGGAGTTTGTGCGGAGAATAAAAGCGCGAAAAATATCGCGATGTGGAAAAAAGAGAAACGAAAGAGTAGAACGATATTGTGTATGAGCGCTTGAGTGCTTTCGGTAACATCGAGCTTTTCGGTTAACTCGCTTGACTGGGAAAAATCCAGACGTGAAAGAGAATTATAAGAGAAAAAAAGGCACCCTGCGAAATCATTCTCTTCGGACGCCAAAATTTACCAAACAGAACAATCCAAGACATTTCTAATTAAACATTTAAAAAAAAACAATAATAACAATAGTAATGGAAAACACTCGCTCTTTTTAATTTCTCACATTTTTCTCTTTCTCCACTGGCGACTCTTAAGAAAACTTTCTAATTACCGAAATTCTCGCTCGATCGGTCGCAACGGGCTCGGCCTCTCTCTCTCTCTTTTTAATCCTCCGAAAATGGAATGGCACATGAATATTTATATACGCATGCATATATACGCAAAGTTGACAATAAAGGGTTTTCTATTCGGTAAAGGCTCAGAAAAAATTTTTTTATCTGAAAATGAGAAACTGCGAAATTCGGCATTGTTCGTATATACCACGAGAAATTGGAAAATATTTTTCTGGGTCGACGCTGACTTTGCTTACGTCAAGTTTTTTTCAGAATCTCTTTTTCGCAGCAAAAAATTAGGCTAAAAAATTTATTCTGGTACGAATGAGGCTCGTGCTCGGGAGTTTTCCACATCTCTGGCTTAACGAAAGGATCAACCACAATAAATCTCAATGGACCAGAGCGCAACGTGAAAGAAGAAAGAAAATAGAAAAAAAAGAGAAGTTAAAAATTAACCCCCGCGATCTCATGGGATTTTCTCTTCTCTTTTTCTGTTTTCTCGTTTTTCTTTACACTTCCATTGATGCAACTCCGATGGAACGCATGCAAACGATCCTCCGCGAAGCTTTTCGCCACTTGATTTATGACGAGTGGAGAAAAAATCGATTTTACAACCCAGCCGGATTGGAAATTTTTTGTAAATAACGAAAAAATAAATATTTATGTACATACACGAGATGGAATCCAGACGCATTTTAATTCTAAGAGACGTTTCAATTAAACATGATTCGAATCAAATAAAAAGTTTAAAAGGAAAAATCAACTCAGCCCGTTAATTAAAATAAAATGCAATTTTCACACGTTTACGTCACATACACACACAACGAAGATCACGTACAAAAAGAAAAAAACCCAATTGATTATAAATAATATTAAAATAAATTTGAGATATACAGTAAGAAGCTTTTAAAATACGGAGAGTGAAAAGACCTCCGTAAAATCCTCGTACATTACTCTCTCGTACCTGCCGAGAGTGCCGTCATCAATATTATCTTAACGCGATGTGTACCGTGAATTTTCCACCTCTCTCCTTTTCCGCTTGCTCTCTCGCTCCTGCTTATTCTTTCACATCTTCCCCAGAATGTTTCCTCAGTGAAATATCCGTCCGTGCATGTTTCTTACCCGTTACAGAAACCGTCCGCAAATTAATTGTCGTGTACCTAGATGGATTTACAAGTAAACAACGGTGCTCTCCCATCTCGTGCCCGTATACGAAAAGTATGATTAATTCGAGCAAACATAATCTGCGAGCTATGCTTTACAATATTTTAACGGAATTTCGAGTGAAAAGATGATGGAATTTTAAGTCACATAGATTTTTTGATAAATTGATGCAACTTCGAAACTGTTTTCATATGAAATTCAGTATCTCCGCGTCTCCGTCAGTATCGATCCGCTGAGAGAGAGAGAGAAAAAAATGAATAAGGAGGAAAAAAGCAATTATTCATTCTCGATATAGGCTGGAAAAGTGGCAAAGGCAGCAGACGTCGCCGTCCATTATTCGAGGAATATTTCGCACCGTATCTCGTTCATGGTGACAGGAATAAATATTCCAAAAGTGTGAGACAAAATGAGAATAAAAAGGGCGAAGGAGGAAGAAGAGAGCCTTCCGACTTTACTAAAACACAGTGGAATATCAATCATTTAGCATGAAGCGGAGGAAATCTCTTTGCGTTATTTCAAGGAAGGTATAAAAAGGGAATACTTCAGTCTCGTCTATTCTTATTTAATTTATACTTGAAAAAAGTGTTCGACAGAATATTTTTCCGAGCTCTTGAAAAACAAGGATAATCTTTTAGAATCTCCAATTTTTTTTCATTTTTTGATATGACCAGACGAACCGGTGTTTATTATTTCATCCTCTTAAATCTACTGCAGCCTTTGAAAATGTTTCTTTGAAATTCTGATATTAAATTTATTAAGGAGAGTTTACTTTCCGTGCGTACGTTTCCCTCTTATACTTCGCTGTCGTAGGGGCAACAATATCTTACGAGATTAAAGATAGACAGTTGTTTTCGTTTCGACGAAAAAACGTGAAAAACAAAGGCAAGGTATAAAAAGTGGAAAAAGAATGATAGAGGGAAAATAAGATAGAAATAAAGCAGAAGGGAGTTATCATCATCCCTTATACTTCTCGGCCTTCTCGTTTGCAGAGGAGAACGGAAAATGAATTTAATCGACGCTCTTGGGTAAAAGCTCTGGTTTCTTTATGTCTCTCGTCTTTTCAAAGGATGTTAGAGGAAAAAACGTGCAGGAGGAAACGAGACAGACGCGGAGTGAGCGAGAGGGAGAGTGATAAAAAAGAGATGACAGCGGAATGGAGAAGGGGAAGGCAAAGGAGAGGGAGAGAAAGAGAGCTTCTGGCTCAGCGGAAAAGAATAAAGCTCTCGCGCACGGGGTCTACACCGGACGTGCCTGAGGCTTGGCCGTTCTGCGCTTTGCCATTATTAGGTACCTCCATAACGTCACAAAGAGGTCGAAGTTCGGGGTCGCGCTAAACGACTCTCTCTCTCGTCGTTATTCTTTGCGAATGTGTGGGTGATATATACATATGTATATATATTGTGAGAGTGGGAGAGAGAAAGAGAGATGTCTATATATAGATATAAATACAGATACACAAGGTGTGAGAGAAAGAGAGAAAAGGATAGAAAAGGTTGAGAAATCTGGACTAATTGAGGTGGTCTCTGCTATATGACTGCGAATCTGGAGAGAACACTAAAAATTCCGGCTTTTTTCTCGGCTAACTCGCACCGGTGAATCGAGCACGTACAGCCAAAAATGGACTCGATGTTTTTTTTCTATTTTTTTAACTTGGATTTTTATTTTTTCGCACAATCTCACGCTCTTACGCTCTCGCCAAACTTGACTATAGATATTTCGTTGACTTTTCGGATTCTTTTACCAGGTCGTTATACCAGGACGGAAAATTAATTCAGCATCGCACCTCTGAATTTTGACTGCTCGCGCGTTTGATCAGTAAAATTGATGAATTTCACGATTTTTGTCATTTTTATTCATTCCATGAAATTTACTTATTCTCGGGCGGATATTTTGTTGTTGATTCTGATCAATGATATTAAAATTGAAGGGATTGAAAATGGAGACACAATCGTAAGAAGAGCTTTGCAGAGCAATGACATTTATGAGAAGGCAGAAAAAATATGTATTTACGAACCTAGGAAAGCCGATGTGGGATCGATATTTATATTATATAAAAAAACGTACTCGAAAAAAGTCACTATGTAAACACGAAGGAAGTATAGAAACAACTATATACAGCGAAGCGAGAAAATTTCAAGACGCGGTAGACAGAAAGCTTTTGTTTTTCGCAGAACCGTAAGAATTATTATTTTTCTTCGAATATGTTCACCGTCGTTAGCAAATAATTCTCGACTTTGGGAGAATACTCGAAAAAGATTGTGATCAAGCAATAAGATTTTTTCGTATTTCTTATGTTTTCTTGGCAGTCGTATATTCTTTTTTAACAACCTGCACTTAAAGCTAAAAAAATTGTTTACGTCACTTCAACCTTCTTATTGTCCGTTCAGTGCTATTTGCAATAGAAAAACTTGGACGATAAGAACGGTCGTTTGCTTTCTTCTGCTTGATAACGTGTTTCGGGACAGTAAGAAAAAATAGAGTTACGTTGAAGTAAGAAAAATTTGGCAATTATAAATTATATAGGAAATTCGAAACTAATAAGAACTGAAAAAAAAATTGGAGACAAAATTATTTGCTATTAAAATAGTTCTGTTCGTGTTGTTTTTGAATGATTAAACAGACTGCAACCTTGTTTAATTGCTCGGGAGCTATATATTGATAAAAATTTGAAAAATAATGATCGACCTTTGTACGTACAATTTGAAAAATTCTGTTCATTGTCTCTTTTGCTCCGAAACACCTGAAAATTAGAAATGTTAATTACCACGCTGTTCAAATGTGAAAATTTGTCCAATAATCATTACGATATGAAAGAGACAAAGTCGCTCTTTGATGTGGGGACGTTTTTGAGACGGTTGGGGAAATATTTGAGCAGTTTCCAACAGGATTAATGTAGAAGCTAAAAAGGTAAAAATACGAATGAAAAGGTAGACGGGCGTTGAAACATTTTGCCCGGAAAGTTGGACCTGCAGCTGTGTGAGCAAAGTCGAAAAATTCGTGAAAAAAAGTCTGGAGAAGAGCGTGTCCATATCATTACAAAAATGTGGAGAGAAAAAAAGAGAGAGAGGAAGATTGCGAGCAACGTATACAAATGCGATGAATACCACACAGTACTTTGTCCTGTAGTTGTACGTTTTAATTTTATTTCGGGACAAGTCGAAGCGTTAACCGCGATTAAAACGAGGCGAGTGTCCACGCGCGATTCTTTTTTCCCTCAGCCGCAAACCGCAGTCCTATTTTTCTCGAAAATGGGGAAAAATGAAGGTAAAAAAAGAGGGAAAAAAATTTGTAATTACGCTTGGAAAAAGTCTGACATAAAAACATTTTTAATCGAAATATGTGTTAAAAAATATGTGCTCCTTCCTACTCCTGTTTTTATGGAATCCATGAAAATTTCGAATGAATAAAAAATCGAAATCACTCTGGAAAGAATCTCGTATAATCGTCATCTTTTTCGCAAATAAGGAGCGAGCTTCAATTCGCAGTTACCTCGTGATTCATAAAATGGAAAATACTTTGTCATATTATTTATCGAGAATTTTACGAGTTGAGTGCGCAGGGTGAGGAAAAATAATAGTGCGGAGGAAAATGAAAGAGAGAGGCCAAGGATGAGCTCGAGCGAGTAAAACCCGTCCCGCTTCTTGGTTGCAGTGTACTGATATCTAGCTTTGTTCCAATTTCTTCTCATAACCTCGCTCCCATGCGAGGATAAAAGTCATTTTTGACTTATTGAAACTGTGCCAAGCGTATTTGCGCGAGCTCTATAATATTTTCGAGTTTTTCGCACCATAATATCGACAGTGCATGATATGAAATCCGAGAATATATCGTGGCGTGTGGACGGCTATTTTTTAATTTGTATGTACGAGAGTAGTGATTGCCTCTCACTTTTTTACTCGGTGTTAGGACAGGCCATTCACTAAATATATACTGATTTTATTCATAAATTCAATGGGTACATGTGTAAACGTGTATGTAAATCTATTTTTCCTAAAAAGTTGGCAACTTGGTAATGCGTTGGTCTGTAAGGAGCAGAATAAATATGTATATGGATATGGTATAAGAGAACTGGGCTAGTAGTACAAAATTAGTCACCGTGGCGTTTGATCATGAGATGGGTTTTCAGAATTCACAGGTAAATCTCTGCAGATATTAAAGTTCAAAGAGGAGCCCTGGAAGAGAATTTGGATTTGTTCATGAAGCTTTGAAAATCAAAGGTATCATAACGGACAGTGGCGGTTTGGATTCCGAGAATTATTTCGATGGGAATTTGAATTTTTATTACGTTTAAGGTGTACGAAATGATACGAAATTCCAATTATTTAAGACACTTTTGTCAGGAAATCAAAAAGTAAAATGAATTTAGTGAAAATTCTTCATTGTACATCCAGAGATTAAATTTCCATTTGCGTCACAACAGCAACTGAAATTGTAGATGTAAATTAAATTGCAATATATTCAGTTACAAGCGCGTACACGCGAGTAAAGTTAATAGCATGATTAAGACCCAGCTACGGTGTGGGCTTAGCTTTTTTGAGCCTTTGGAGTTCTGCATGCAGGGACAAGCTTTCGGTAATGACGCTCGAAACGAGTGTATAAAAAAACACAAGAAAAAGTAACCTTACAACGTTTATTGTTCTAGCAAAAGCTCACAAGTTTCTAGCCCTTTGAGTATCCTATGTCGTGGGAAAAAACAAAGACCGCTTGCCACATCAAAGATCCAGATTTTTTTTCATCAAAGAGGGAATATAAGCTTGTCAAAGAAAATCACACATGGAGGTCAATTCGGAGCTCTCGTTAGTTAAAGAAGTGAGGTAACGTCAGACTCATTTTCTAAATGTATGGTCGTATTTATACTTTCGTTTTTTTCAAAAACGAAAAAAGTAATATTAATGAATATATTTTTATTTTATTTTATTTTTTTTTTTTGCTGTACTCGCGAAAAAGTTTTCTTCTTTCAAATTTAAATTTCGTTCTCTCCCTCGCGGCTTTTCTCCTACATTTTTTTCACCGCGATGGTGCGTCAGATGTACAATCCAAGGGCAACGTAACAGAATATAGGAGAACGAAATAAAACGGGAGCGGAAAAGTAAAATATAAAAAAAGAGATTCACAACGTTGTACAAAGGGCGTGACTCGCAGTCGTAAACTTCTGGATGAACTAACAAAAAAAATGAAACTCTTCGTTCCCCGTTTCTCTTAAAATTCAAACGGAAAATCGCAAACAACTTTTTCTTAAAAATCATTCAAACGCGACGTGAAGAGTGAAAAAGATACCAAAATGCAGCAAAGCTTTTCATCCAGTACAGTTCTTGAAATAATAAAAAAATAAAACTCATTAAAATATCATTTTTATTCAACTTGATTATATCCTATTCTCATTTATCTTTTGCAAATGTTGGAAAAAGCTTGGTTAGGAACGAAAGTATTAGTGTTCCGGGCATTTAAAGAGAAGAGTTGCGTGTTGCCACGACTTTCGGCAATTGGGTATATTAATGGGCTTTCGAGGGATGAAATAGCGGGAAGGGCTCGAGAGAGCGTAACGCGTGTAACGCGAATATCCCTGAAATGGACGTGTACCATTAAATCTCAACCCTTTTAACCCTTTCGCTGTTTCTCTTGCTCACTCTCGTGGTAGCTTTTGGCATGATGTTGCTCAGATTGTCGAACAACCATAAAGAGAGCGAGAGAGAAATAGAAAGAGAGACAGAGAGGGAATGAAATAGAAAGAGCGAGAGAGAGAGATGGAGATAGAAAAGGGATTGCGTATACGATTTGGTTATAAATCGATAGTGTGGAGCCAGCACGAGATACGAGAGGCTACGAGATTCTCATTCAGGTACAGACATACTCCAGAAACTCGAAATTCAGATCAGAATGGGCGTATCTTTCGTTGAGAATTTCCATCTCGAAGCCCTTTTCGCTCGGGTTATCGAATAATTGCGTATACATAACGCAGTTTGGGTCGCAAGCTCGTATAAACTTACGTTAAGTCTTGGGAAGAGAAGAGAACAAAATTTACGAACACTCACGGGAGGAGAGATCGTAGGACAAAATCCTACGTCAGACTAGCTCAAATGAGAAGTAAATACTCCTCGTAAAATCCCACAAAAGAGAGAGGGGGGAAGAAATAAGCAGAAGGATTAATCCAATGTGTGGTATAGGGATTCGTATAATACACGGTACAATGTATCAATTAAACCATAGAATAAATCGTGACCTCATCTGAATCGAAGCAATATTACAAATTATTCTAAATTATTTTAAACTTTGGAAAAATTTTAAAAAAAGAATTAAAAATATTCGACTACCTCACGCCATTAAATAATGTTGAATAAATATTGATGAAACGGAATCTCTGGAAGATAATTAATTTCAATTTACCATATACAAATAACAGCGTATAAAAAATATACCAGATTGTACGTTTGAATACAAAAATTTAAATAATGAATCGGGAAAACGTATTCTCCAGGGATTCCTGTCTCTGAATATACGTGAATTTCGATTTTGCGGGTAAAATGCATTACGTATGTTTGTAATATGCACAGATCTACTATTTTCTACATATGGGAGAAAAGAGACAGACAATGATAGGTAGAGGAAGAGAGAAAGAGATGATGAGTAAGAGCAAGAGAGGAAAATCACCATACACGGTCGAGGAAGCGAGAGTGCGAACTCTAACGCATGGGACGCGACACGCTACATTGCTCGTGCATATGTAGTACATACGTATGAGGATAAACGGTAGTGTATCAATACGTGAGAATGAATTCGATACACGTACGAACCTTTTAAACCGGTACTCGAATGGGTAGCGAGCTCCCGAGTAAAATATGTTCACGATGAGAGCGTAATATATCCGTCACCGTATTACATTATTTTACCATTAATACTCGTACATACATATGAAACCATTTTTTAATTTGCAATGCATATTATCTTTCCTCTAAATTAAAAAACAGTTGTTTATACATTGTTATGAAATCGAAAATTATTTTTAGTCACGTTTTTTTAAATAAATAAAAATTTTGAGTCGGTAGATACACAATTTTAAAATTAAATTTCAACCGAGCAATTTCGTGAAGTGAAATACATGTTCGAGTGGCAAATTTTCTTGAGCTTTTATCGGCGATTCACGTAAATTTCGACGTTTTTCGTCCTACAGCGATTGTAAATCGCTTGTGTCAACGTCACTGATATTCATGAATTCATATGAGATTTCCGACGCTCATACGATGAAATTCACCGAAGAAGTTTGTGCGTTTTTACCCATTCTAATGCATCAAGACAGATGAGAAGAAAAATCGGTATTCTTATTCGAACATATTATCGAAGACTATATCAAACACGGATATAAAGATGGAACTGTAAGATATCAAAAATAAAAAATCTAAATTTTAACGTTGTAAAAGATTACGATTATACAATTGGAAACGCTGTGATTTATTTGTCTGCAATTCAATATAAAGGGAAAATTATTTGAAAAAAATCGATTATAAAATGAATAAAATAAAATTTTCAAATCGAATAAAATTTGCAGCGAAAATTCGAGCAAAGGTCGGGGTCCAGGTTGGGAAAGGTCCAGCGTGCGTTGTCTCTATAATCCAGTGGAATGGTGCATGTTAATCGTATAAGGTCGCAAGGTAACGATTAATCGCGTCCCGGCGTACGGAATACGTACAAGGGATTTCGGGATTACGGTCCGCGGGTAATCGTAAGCGTGGACACTCGGCGAATGAGAATTTAATGTCGACGATGAAGCTCGGAATGCGCCTACTTTCGACTAACAACGATTAACGGTTACGGATATACAGAGAAATTTTATTTACAATTTATTGCCACGCGTGTGAACTCCAAAAGCTTTTCTTCCATTTCCATGGATTTTCTGCAGAAAGCATTTCAATGCGTAACACCGATTTATTTATATTGTTTAGTGAATTTTGTCTCATCTGGACTTTATATATTTTTCTCTTTTTTTCTTCAATTGTTTTGCGAGCATTTATGTATGTATGCACGGCTTATTTATACCTTTGAGATTCATCGTTTGCCAAGCATTGCAATTTTTGCTTTCGCTTTTCAATGAGACCTGTTCGAATGCAGAATAACGAATTTGCAATGTTTGTCAAAATGTAGTGATGGTTGCTTTATGACTGATTTATCGAAATTGTGAAGTGTATTCAAAAGAACTTCTTTTGCAACACGTACTTTACTGTAATAATCTCTTTGTAATGTATCTCAAATATATGTATATTCATGCATAGATGCATATTTATAAATCGAAATACCAAAAATTGCAAATGTTTTTTAATTTTGCAGAAGTTATTACTTTGTTCATTTTTGTTTTCCATAATGATTTCAAATTTTTGCAATAATGTTTACAATAATTATGTAAATTTAAGTGTACTCATACCATGCGTTAACGATTTACAGATTTTTTCACTTGCGAACCGTCAAAAAAGGTCAGATAAGCTTGATAAGAAGAATGAGGTCGTGCTCGTGTCGCAAATACGGAGAAAGAAATAGACAAACGATGACAAAGTATGTCCAAGATTAGTGAAATTTGGATCACGGAAGGATGCAATACACGCGACCGTGAGTGATAATGTTGAATATAATTTTCGATTCAATGACGTAGTTCACATTCAAGGCTTCATATTTCACTTCTATTGAATCATTTTTATCGGTCACATTTTTATGATTTCTTCGTCAAGCAGCAGGATCAATATTAGTAGAAGTCTCGCTTATCACGAAAGTTGAAAAATCATGAACAATTTAAATAAAATTTCTCCCCCTCCTGCTGCATGCGTTCAGCCTATCATCTTTTGTAATATTAATCCTCATTGAAATTCTTTACCCCTTCCCTATGTCCCTACCTGATGGTTTATAAGGACGTGATCTCAAACACGTAAAATTAGTATTTTTCTGAATTCCGAAATGAACAATCACCTCGAAATATCGGATGTGCATAGTCACCATAGACGGTAAGAAATACTCGCGATTCATTTTGTAAAACCTTAACCAACATGAAACTTAAATAATTTTTCATAAATTCTGATAAATTGATTTTTGTACATTTTGAAGTAATTAAAAATTTTCATTCCAGAAATAAAAAATACCGCAAGATGCAGTCAAGTTGTTCTGGTTCGATAACGCTATCGTTTTATTTTTTTATGCTTGCGTTCACAGGTAAATTATTTTTGATTTTCTTAATGATGATAAAAATTGTGATTTCTATACAAGCAACTTCTTTTTTTATAATTGCAACTTTTTTGGGTCTACAAACTTGACAAATTACTTTTTAATGTTCACGTACGTCTATTTTCTTTTTTCCTTAAGCAAGCTGCTTATTCACGTGCTACGCAGCACCTACAGAACCGAGTAACGACGATGATTTCAGTCAAAAGGGAATATCTACCAATCATGGTAATGATGGTAAGAAATGCACCCTCCATGAAAAAGGAAAAATGTCATTTTCAATCATTACTGTATTTTTACATTTTTACAATTTTACATTTTAAATAAATAAATTGTAATTTATGCTTAATTTTATAGAAGGAAACGACAATGTTTGCTATACCGATGAGTGCAGAAAAACAGGTAATGTGGAAACGATCATCCAACTTCATCCTTGTAGAAAATTTCTCTAACATATTTTCATTTCAATTTATCGCTTTTTAAAATTTTTTACAAAATTTCGTTTGCAAAATGTATTTTCTATGCGGACAACAAAAATTAATATTTTATAAACTTCAAAATACTTGTTACTAAATACTGAATTATTAATTTTATATTTATGAAACTTTAGCCGAAACTTTGTTATACAACATGGACCCTAACGCCGATCCCTGCCACGATTTTTATCAGTACGCCTGTAATGGTTTTATCAATAAGACTGTTATACCCGATGACGTGCCAGCAGTAAATTTTCTTCGAGATACGACAGACACCATGTATTTGCAATTGAAAGAAACTCTAGAGGACAATCATTATATAGCCAGTAGCGGATTGCGTACCTTTGAATTGACAAGAACTTTGTACAACCAGTGCATGAACACAAGTAAGTTCCAAATATAACGAATTTTTATTAAAAACAATACAGTTCGAATTCTCATCAGAACTTAACAAATTCTGGCAATTGATTTCCATTAAATAGTATTTTTATAGCCGCAGCAGAAGACAATGGACTCACACCACTTCATAAAGTATTAAAAAAATTCGGAGGGTGGCCAGTCATTGACGGTGATTCGTGGAACAATCAGAACACCTTCGACTGGCTAAAAATGTACCACAATTTACACAAAGCAGGACACTTGGATTATTTATTCAGCTTTTGGGTGGTTCAGGATCCAAAAAATAATTCAAGACGATATATTGAAGTAAACAAGTTCTTTAATTTCCATTTTGTAATGTCAAAACATATAATTACACACTTATCTATTTTTATGAATGAATCTAACTGATCTTTATTTTTTCACAGTTTGATCATCAGACTTTCGGAATATCCGAGATTTATCTAGCAAAAGGTTTCAACGACAGTATGGTGAAAGCTTATCACAAGTTCTTGGTGAGAAGTGCCGTATTGCTTGGAGCCGATGAAGAATTCGCTACCCGTGAATTGCGAGAATCCTTGAAATTCGAAATAGAACTCGCTAAAGTAAGTAAATCCAAATACAATGTACAACTGTTATAATTTATCAAAAAATATAGACATATTGTTAACAACAAATTTATTATACAGTCTTACATCGCTTCCGAGCAATATCGTAATTACACAGCGCGCTACAATCCGACAGATCTACCGAAATTGAAAGTACAATATCCGAATTTACGGTGGGACGAGTATTTCGAAAAATTTTTACCACCTGGAATTGTGATTAGCGAAAACGAAACGATAAACGTGGATGTGCCCAGCCATCTTTTTGATCTCAACAAACGACTATCCAACATTTCAGACAGAGTTATAGCGAATTATCTACTGTCGAGAGTAGTTGCGGATGCCTCTTCGTACATGAACGCTGAAATGCGTCAAGTAGAATTTGACTGGAGATCTCAGACGGACGGATCTACCAGTCGTCCACCGAGATGGCACGAGTGCATATTCTTATTAAGCAAGAAACTCCCAATAGGTCTCAGCGCAATGTACGTCAGGCGAAATTTCAACAAAGACGTTAAGAAGCAATTGGTTGAGATGATAGCCGATTTCAAGGCATCATTCCATAAAATCATAGAATCGGTAAAACTTAAAATGTTGATGAGCAAAAAGTTACATACAATACAAAATTACTGAAGACGAAATATTTAGTCATGTGAAAGATGATCCATAACTGTAATATTAATAAAACAAAATTTTCAACAGGCTAACTGGATAGAAGAGAACACTCGTCAGCGCGCTCTGAAAAAAGTCGACTCGGTTTCGAGCCACGTTGCGTATCCGGATGAATTATTTGACAATGCAAAGGTCGAAGAAATTTACAAGGATCTGCAATTCACTGATAGTTATGTTGAGAATCAATTCAGAGCAAATATATATCAAAGAAATCGCGTTTACAGTTTATTAAGAGAACCGGTAGTAAAATATCATTGGACATACTACGCTTCAGTAACGAACTCAGATGCGTATTATGATCCTCAAGAAAATGCTTTTGGTAAAGTTCATAGTTTACTTATACCACACAAAAAACAGAACTATTCCTGCAAAATTAATCTTTATCATCGTTTTTTCTTGACGCAGAACTTCCTGCTGCAATTCTACAAACTCAGCTCTTCGATTACAAGCGGCCAAGTTATTACAATTATGGTAGACTGGGATTCATCGTTGGTCATCTAATCACATTGGGTTTTAACATCGACGCTATACAGGTCGATGAGAACGGGATTATGAATAATTGGTGGGATGACTCGTCGACGGAAAAATATTTGGAGCGATCACAGTGTTTAATCAATCAATATAATAATTACACCGTTGATCAAGTCGGGCAGAAAGTAAGTTTTTATTTTTTTTTAATTGTATTGGAGTTTCAAATTTGAAATCACTTTTTAAATCATATTACAGTTAAATGGTGAGGTTACACGGTTATCAAATGAAGCGGACAATGGCGGTGTAAGAGTCGCTCTGAATGCTTACAATCTTCGTGTTGCAAAATACGGAGAAGAAAAAAAATTGCCAGGCATCAAATTGACTCCACGTCAATTATTTTGGTTGGCACTCGCTAGTTCGACATGCACGAAATACAAAGATGAGTTTTTGATGGATAAACTGCGTACGGATTCTCACAGTCCTCCAGAATTTCGAGTAAACGGTCCATTCTCAAATATGCCAGAATTCTCAGACGCTTTTGGTTGCTCAGCGGAGTCTCGTATGAACCGAAAGGACAAATGTGTTCTCTGGTGAATGAAGATATTCATAAGACAAGTGCTCTATTCAAGGCTTTTATTGTAAATATGTATTTTTGTGTATAATTTTTGTGATAGTGAAAATATGTAAAAAAACTTTTTTAAATAAGTAAAAAAGTAGCCCAAGTAATAAAATAGTTGTTAGAAAAATTAAAATCACTTCGTAACCAAGTATTAACTTAATTAAATTTTAATTAATTTAATCAAATGACCAACAACAAATCCGCCTAATTATTCACTCCTTAAATATCAATGCCATCAAAGTAATACTTAATTAAATTCTCATGTACACATAGCCAATGGTCATGAATATACTATATAAAAGTGTAACATAAGATTTTTCTTCTTGCGTGACGAAGAGCAAGTCGTCTTCGGCACGAATTCAAGATTACTCTATCTGTTGAATTTATTAACCACGATTTTTGATAGTCATTCGCTTTTCCAACTGATTGTACAATTTTCATTAGCTCCCAATTATTCAAATTTCACAACGAACTTTTTTGATATCCGTGAACCCCGCGGTGAATAATGAACACCAGCGGAATAAAAAAATCTTATAATTATGATGGATGAGAGTTCGTACCCAGGCTTGCTCTCGAAAATATAGCAGAAAAAAAAATTTGAAACTTTCGCTCATTCTAGCTGAAAAAAACGCAAATAATATGTTTCATAATTAACTGCAATGGATTTAAACAAAGTTCGTTCCTAGAGCTCAGAGCTTCACTCTGAAAAAAGAAGAAAAAATAAAATTTGAATCGTCGTATTGGAATTTTTGCCCGATGCAACGGTTCTCCCAAAAAGTATTGAAAAATAATATCTGATCGATCGAATTAACTTTAAACGAACAGAAACGGAGGAAACGAACATCAAATTTAACTCGAGGCTAAAAAATCTAAGTGCAAAGTGTTCGTTCTGCAAAAAATTGTTGAATCTCACGGACATTGCATAACATTGTATAAAGAGATTTAAGCGAGAATAAATAAGCATTGCTATAATAAAAGCGACTTTATGATGAGGATAAAGACAAACAGAGCGTTCAGAATGTCTCGTTATTTGGCTTGTTGAATGGGCAAAAAACAGAGAAAAGAAAAAGAGAAATGAAGGAGGTGATAAAAAATTCCGTGCCCGTGCTCTCGGTCAAACGATTCAAAAACGCTGGAGTGCGCTTCTCGTGGCAAACGAGCAAACTACGTTAACACTATTAGCGCTCTCCATTAGCTCGTTTCTGTATCTCCTTTCTTCGCTCTTATTCATCCTTTATACGCATTATATGTACAAATATGTACGCTCTTCAAAAAGGAGAGGAAACAAAAAACAAACTTAGCTTACCTGAGCTAAATAAACGTGTAGAAAGTCCGCGTGCCTTCACGTTCTGCTCCGAATCACTATATCTACGTCAATTCGGCAGAATATTTACATGCACGCTTGCACGCACAAAAGAATGAGGAATCAGAACTTAAAACGATTACAAAAAAATCAACAAACACTGGTATTAACGATAATTAAATTTGATAAATCTTCAAAAAGCGTGTGATTGGAAAATCATATCATGGCTTTATTCTCATCAGAAAGGATTTGATTGCCTTATATATATCAGACACGTTTTTATTAAAAACAATTGTGTATCTAATTGGAGCAAGGAATTTAAATATTGAAGAGTAATTTTCCAAGCATAAAAGGTCGGAAGAAAAAATATCTTTAATATGGTCAAATTGGATTAATGGCAAAATATATGTTACAGAATTTAATGACTTTTTAACTATTAAATTGGCTCTCAGAAAAAGCAACTATGCATGTACTAGCTTTGGTATAAGTGCAGAAAAACATAAAAAATTGTAAGGGGCACTTGGGGATCACACATGTGCTCTAATCAATTAAAACGATCATCACACAGTTAGGGTGGTGTCTCGGTACACACGTGTATGTATAGTAAATATGTGCAGAAAAGTATACGATGATGTGTACACATGATATACGTATAAGCATTTCCACGTCACTATGGGTCAAAAGATACTTCATATTTTAATTTACAATACGCCTTTTGGGGTCCAAGCCCGGAATGATCAACGTGAAAGCACGCAACCACTCGACAAACTGGATAAAGATGTACAGGATGTCATAAAAACATAAGAACTGAACAAAAAACCTAGAAGATTTTAATGAATTTAAAAAACCATCAAAATCAACGAAATTGATTTAGTTGCACATGGACACATAAATTAGCACTCAATTTTTTTTTACCAGGCAGTTTTGGAAGTTAACGTAAATAGATCCAATGAATTTTTATTTTTCAAAATCTTTAAAAATGTTTAATAGCGATCACTCATACGTATAATGTAAAATAGTCGAGATGCGATATTCATACACTTTATAAAATTGAAGTCACATACATATATTCATAATTTTTGGGTAAATGATTTATGTTTATTGGAATTAAAATGGAAGATATAACATTTTTTTTAAAAATGCATGGTTATTTAATATTTTTTCAAAAATAGTGAATTTTTGGAACGAACTGTACTTATACATACGCGAGTTCGAAGAGCTTTAGCTTTTATTAAGTAAGCACGAGCCAGCAAGCACGTATACATACCACACATTAACGGACGTAAAGAGTTCTCTTGTCCGAGGGACAATGCCCTGAGGGAAATCCTCGACAATTCATGTCCACGAGTCTGCATTTTTCTTTATTTCTAATAACAACGTTTTTTTATGAAAAATAATATAGAATACGACTGCCCATGCATATTTTTTATTACAATAATTTTCATGCGTCATTTACCAATCGTGAAAACTCTATTACGTGTGCTCTAATTGATCTTGAACCACCTCTCTCAAATCGCAATCGCTAATCCCATTAAAATACTTAATGCAATTAATCTCATCGCGTTACGACGACGATTGATGACTAAATCAAATTAATCGTGCTCTGAATTTCTTTGATGAGAAAAAAAATCAAAAAGTATAAAGCGTACAGATTTCTGATGTTCGTCAGCTACATGGACGCATGTATAAATATTTAAGGTAATTAAATGTCATAATTTTATCCAAAAGCTCCATTAACATATTATTTTGATAAATTTAAAAATTTGGCAATTTTATTCGATTCAGCTATTTTTCCGAACTTCGCTTCGCCTCGTTATCTAACTTTATCACCCTTTTTGGTATTTTTATTAAGTAGCAGGATGCTCGGGAAAGCTTGTTACGAGTAACGAGGTCGACGTACAACTTAACGCAAGGGGAAGAAAGTGAAGAAGAAAGGGGCACGTAAGAAACTCGAGACAGTCGTGCCTACTCGAACTTTGACTTTGTAACCCCATTGGTAGGCAACTTATTTCCTCGGAACTCTTTGTACCTTCCGGAGGGTATAGAAATTTTGTTTCATCCTTCACAGACTTTAATATTTGCGCTTTACCGACGGTCGAAAATTACAATATTTTTTCACCTCATAAATATTCACAAAGAGCAATATATGAACTTAACAGTTTTTACTTTTATTTTCATAAAATAATTAAACAATTATTTTTAAACAGCTTGTACTTTTATCAGTGAGAAAAAAATATTTTTCACACTGCACAGTGGAATTTCCAACTCTCACACTCCAGTGACAGACGGAGTGCCAGCCACCTCATGTCAATCCGTCAAAAGTCACCAGCTTTAGCGTCAACTTTTTACCAATCGATATTTGCTTGCTTTCCGCAATTTTATCATAGTACGGATATTAGCGTTCAATTCTGATCCACGATGAATCATTTCAAGATTTAAGGTGATGTTTATCCCATGTGAGTGCGAGAGAGACAGATGCAAAACGGATTTGCTATTTTCTCAAAGATTTTTGATATTTTAAAAACTTGGTTCTTTTTTTTCTTCGAAAATTACTTCTTTGCAGATAAAATAGCATAGTTCGATTTTGTACGATATAGGACACAAACTTCACCTTGAAATGATAAATATCGAATATTTTCGAATCAACCATTCGAATAAAATCTTACTCACAACACAAAAATAGATTCGTTTATCACTGTATCATTCTAATCAATATTTACCAAAAGATAAAAACGTTTCAAATGTTTCTCAATTCAAATATTTTTTCCCTACGCGGTAAACGACGAATCTCGACCGTGCGACATCTCAAAGCAAAAAGTAATAGTATTTGACAAAAGTAGGGTGAATTAAATCGTGTATGGAACGAAATGGGGCATGCACGAAACGACATACGGAAGGTTGAAAGAGATTCGATAGCCGAAAACGCATTTCGCAGGCTCATGGAGAGACCGGATGAGCCGCGTGGCGCCTCGGAGTTGCCCCCTCTCACGATTCGAGCGTCGTTGGCAAACAAACAACCCCCGGCGGGGCAATGGACCCTCTCGATACGCTCGGGGTATCTCTACGAGGGATCGTCCACACGTGATGGGGATTTGGTAAATATACGCAAAACGCGAGCGTGTATTCCAACTCGAAAAATCATTTTCGACCTCACATTCTTTTATTTATCTTCGCAAGAACTAATTTCACGAATATTCCATTCCTAACTGAAGATATTCGAAGAGTCTCACTACTATTTTTTACAATTATCATTCACGAGGATACCAATCAGACAATTATACTTTTAATCGCAGAACACACCGGTTTATCGCGTATTTACACCTTATCCGAATGCATAGTAGTTCGCCAATTGACCGTCAACAGCGCCGCTCCGCGCTATTCGCAAAATAGCCGGTGTATAACTATGCATCCGAAATTTCAAGCGCGTCGACTAGTCAAAAAAAAGCATGAAACTCGAAAAATATACATTTCGGGGTTGAAACGGAATGCGAGAGGAACGAAATACTGCAACGAGTACGAGAAACAAAAATCAGCTGTTTGTGTTACTCACCTTTGAATCCCTGGACGTGTGATAGTAGTAAACAAAGACGAACATCCACGCGCACGACAGTACCAACACTATTTTCACATTTCGACGCATCTTACGTATTTTTTCTCCTTATTTCTTTTTTCTTATACTATTTTTATTGAGTCTATACGAACTTTTTGATATTCACTCTTTATTTTACCCGTCTCGTTTGAAGCAATGAAAACATCGATGCTCCGTTCGCGTTTTTATTATTTTATTTTTTTTCGATTTTTTTAAGCTCCCACTGTCGCGGTGTAACACGTTTTCTTGTCGCTATATCGCCAAGTCCTTTCAGTCCATTCTTCGTCCCCCTCCCCCGCACCCCGTTTATCGACCCTGCCGGTAAGACCTCGAGGAGCTCACAGTTTCTCTCGCGATGTTTTCAAGCCGCGCTCTATTACGAATTTCACACTGATTTCGAAAATAAATTTCCAAAAGCTAGCCCGCTCGTGAATGATTTTACATGCGATCAACTACGAATCCCTGAATTTATTTTGATGAATGAATTGTCACTCTTTTGTATCATCGAAGTTTTAAAAAATTGACGTATCTAGATAAAGTTTGACGAAATTTTGACGTTAATTTTGCTCAGCGCTATCGGATGACATGCGTTCGTTCGTGCTCGTCGATGTTTCCGGAGAAATGTTGGAAAGTAAACAAAACTAGGCTCAATTTTGCCCATGAGGATTTTATGATGTTTTGAGCGACGAGCGCGAGCTCCCACCGTGGCGTACCTGCCGGCAGTCCGAGTCGTACTGAGCGCTGTGCTCGCGTGGAAGGGAGACGGCGCGCAACGCGCGAGAGCTAACGGGCGCCGAGAGATTGGCTAGTGGTAAGAGGAAAGGAGCGAGAGAGACGAGACAACACCGCCGCTGCTCCAACATATCGCGCGCCGATTCTCAACGCACACACCGGCTTGCATACACTGGCAAAGCGCGGGCGCGCGACGTAAATTCGGACATCACTACCGAATTCAACCGCCAGATGTCACATCGGGTGGAATCGCGTCTCTCTCTCTCTTTCTGCGATGTGGTCTCATTTCTGCCCCTTTCTTTCTCGCTTGCTCTCTGTTTTCAACGTACGCGAACGGCTCTCGCGAAAAAAAAGGATGACATCCAAATGGACAAAATGGAAGAAATGGACCGAATAATTTTCCGATTACCGCAGGCCGAAATTATCTTGAATAAAACTCATGCTTTATAATAATATTTAATTAAAAAATGAGGTTATACATCGATATCGCGCGCATTAGCATCAGTTTATTCTCCGAAATGTAAGCAAGCGATAAACACGCAAAAAAAACAATTCGAGGGTGCAAGTAAACGTGGCAACATCTTGAAGTTTCGTGTCTATCTCTTCGTTCTGTACATAACAAGATATTACCGTGTTTTTAGGTTTGACACGCGTAAACCGTATTAGCTCAAATGTGCCGAGATTATCTCGAACAAAATTCATACTTTATTATATTATTTAATTGAAAAATGAGATTATATATCGACATCGCTGCATTAGCAGTTTATTCTCCGAAATGTAAGGAAGCGATAAACACGCGAAAGAAAACAATTTGAAGGTGCAAGTGAACGTGGCATCTTGAAGTTTCGTGTCGATCTTCGTTCTGTACACATGACAAGATATTTTCCGTGTTTTTAGATTTGACACGTGTATTTGCTCAAATGTACAATCAATGCGAGTGCTACGTACAATATAGATAAAAAGCTCTATATAGTTTCGAATGATATCGTTTAACGAGAAATATCGAGAATAACACTTTTACAACAATCCCGACATTAGTTACGATACTTCGTTTGTTTTTTTCGCTTTTGGTTATTTTGTATCAAAATACTAACTCCAGGGTAAATGGGCAGTGTTTTTTTCTCTGTTTGCTTCGCAACAAAACGTTCCGGCGCGTACGACGAGGACGTACAGCGACGTTGAAGCGCGAGGGGGGAGGAAAAAGGGACCGGAATGCAAATTTGTTGATTTCCCAGGCGATGACGCAGCTCCAGCACGCGGAGACGGAGCGAAATGAATAACCAAAGGGAGGAAAAAATAATAAATACATGAAAGTGCGCGTAGAGCGACGAATCAACGGAATGTACACACCGGAACGTCGGCTCGCTCTTTTTTATCGTGTGTTGAATAATAGATCGTCTTGATTCGCTTTCGCGACATCCGTAGAGATGCACAACGGTGACGCGGTTGCTAATTTTTCCTAACGAAAAATAATCCGGGTTGAATCCGTGAAATTATTAATTCGAGTACGTGAAATTTTATTAGTTAAAAAAATAACAATATAATTAAAATAAAATATCTCGATTTTATTTCGTTCGAAGATGAAACGCACGAAATTGATGGGAGTGAAATCAAATTGCATTGTCTCTCGGCGAGAATTTAATCATGGAATTTTTTTTAGTTTAGATTCGATTCGAGAGAATTCTCATCGCTGAATCCGCGAGCGTGGAACAATCGCTGCTATTCGACGCGAATGTACAAAAGTGAAGAAAGAAAAAGAAAATTTTTATGTATAATGGTATTCGAACGTGAACATGCGAAACAATTGGCGAGGCCACGTGTAATCGGCGAGAGGAATAAATTTCCGTATTACCCATCTCGGAATAAAAGCGAAAAAAATATAATACATTAATCGACATTAATCGACCATAAACGTTTTTTTTTAGTTATATTCAGTCTCTGCTTGTATTGTTGTAAAAAAGAGCGTGTTAAAAAGAAATAAGGTTCAGCTACTTTCCGAGGCCCGATCAATCTTAATTGTTTTCATTGACGTTGAAGAAAATTATGAAGTTTTGTCACGGGAGTAGAAAGTGAGTCCGTTCGAAGAAAATTATCTCAACGTCTCCCACCCCTCACTTCCTTCGCTCCTTTTTTGTCTCGTATCATTTCTCGATCGTTGCTTAATTCTCTCATTTCGTCTTCTTGATAAACTTTTTTTTCATCTTCTTTCACATCTTTCGTCAAATACGCTCGAAGCGCGGATGGTTTTTGTCGGATCCCCGTTGGAATTTATCGAATTAAGTATACAAGAAAAGAGCCTCGGACGAGTGCAACGGGGAGAGATATATAAATTGTGACGATTTTCAGACGATGGACAAGACGAGAAAGACTTTCACCGTCGCGCTTCCAGCGCGGTGGTCGCTTCGATCCGACGAAGAAGTTCGAGGAGTCGTCTTTGGAGTCACCGCGGCGTAAGTCACACGCGAAACGAACGAGTCACGAGGCCTCGTGATTTCGAAACGTCAAAATGCGCGCAACTTTTTCCCCGATCGCAATGAGCAACATCTGCCTCTGGTAGAAAACTGAAATCGATCGTTACTCTCGATAGAACCCTCTCTCTTTTTTTTCTTTCTCTCGCTCGAACCACGCGTCCATTCCGATTCCCACCATAATATCAATTTATTCGACGATTCGCATTTTCTCTCGTATAAAATATCTTCCCCTCCTCGTCTACGTTTTCTCTCGCATTTCCTTCTCATTTATTTCAACGTCCACGTTTTTCAACGCTCTCAAACTTTCTCGAAAAATTACTATTTGTATTCTTCATTTTCGAAAAAAAAATAAATTAATGTTTTTATCTCTTTTTTTGTTCGGAGAGTAAAAAATAATTTGTAACTTGGTCGTAAAAAACGAAGCATCAATTTTTGTTTTCACCAATAATAGAGCTTCAGGCTGTTGCCTGATTGTAATGAAATTTCCATTTTTTTTGGTACGTGTGACGTAAAGTTTTTTTTACAGTGTTTACGGTTTGCGTAACATTGAAAATACGTGTTAGGTATGATGTCTACGTTGTTTCAAAAACATCGATAAAATTTACAAATACTATTTTTCCACTCTTATTACGAAATAATATGAGAACGAAAATTCCAGTGCACGGAAGAAGAGAAAAATTGGGACATATTGTCGTACTCTGATATTTCTTTTTCGAGCGATGCTCTTTCTCGGTAATCACAGTGATCATGTGTCTCGTCCTCGTCGAGAATCTCGCTGCACTTTTTAATATAAGAATATAGCTATATAGATTCGATCGAGCTGGACAAGACTGTCCAACCGAGAAAAGCGAATTCGCTCGAGGGCATCGATGCATTTACGTTCTTGTCCTTATTTTTTTTTCGTATTCGATTAAAACGGAAACTTCGATTCTGCTCTCGTCGATCTTTACTCCACTTTTTTTGCTCGACAATTTGCGACAATGATGTTTTGCTTACAAAAAGTTCACTGTGATTGTTTTCCTTATTTTACATATTTTTCAGTCATTTTTCAACATAAATTATTCGAAAATTTATAAAAAATTTCAAATTTTGAGAAATCAAATTTCACACCATGCAAAAGTGCATTAGTTTTGATTAAAAATCTCGACAATTTGCGACAATGGTTTTTTTTTACAAAAATTTCACTGTAATTGTTTTCCTTCTTTTACATATTTTTCAGTCATTTTTCGACATAAATTATTTGAAAATTAATAAAAAATTTCAAATTTTGACAAATCAAATTTCGCACGATGCAAAAGTGCATTAGTCTTGATTAAAAATCTCGACAATTTTGCGACAATGATGTTTTCTTTACAAAAAGTTTACTGTAATTGTTTTCCTTATTTTACATATTTTTCAGTCATTTTTCGACATAAATTATCCAAAAATTAATAAAAAATTTCAAATTTTGACAAATCAAATTTCGCACCGTGCAAAAGTGCATTAGTTTTGATTATATCTCCTCGCCAGAGACGATCTTTGATTTCGAGCTCCTCGTTCTTGATAATTGACCACTTCCTCATTGATTTATCGTAAATAACATTTTTGTTGTTTTGAATTTTCGTAAATTTTTCGTCCGTGGTATTCACAGCCAGGGTATCGCACTCGAATAAGTCCTCGATCTTCAAAATTTGCGAATTTGCTTGATCGTTCCGAAGCTTTCGTTCGCTCGTAAAAAATGTCGTATCGCTATTTAATTCGTCACGTGACCACAGAATCTCATTTACATAATATTCTGTAGGATAATGACTTTTCGTGAGATCGTTCTTACCGGATTCATGGAATTCTTGTATAGAGAGTGTCGATACTATCTTCGAGAGGCGCAACATAACGCATTCGAGCACATGATTCTCGTTTGCATTTCGTCGTACACGAACCTGAAGTGTTCCTGCCTTAAAATGAAAAAGATTTTTTTGTCAACTCTTAATTCAAAAGATACACCTTATCAAATTTTTTCTTTAATAATGAAAAAGTTTCACCAAAAATCAGCAAAAATTTATTTAGTATCAAATCGATTTGGAAAAACTTACGAGCTTTCCGAACGACTTGGTCCAAAATCGCTCGTTCCTGAACTCTAACACTCCATCGATTATAAGAGCTTCCCTCAGACACTTGTCCAATTGTTCGCACATGTACCATGGCAATTTCTGTAGAGTCGAAAAAATAAAAAAAAATTCATGCAATATTGACAAATCGAAAAAAAAAATTACCTGCAGAATGACGTTGAAAGTGAAAAAAGCCAAAGGCAACATCGATGCTGTCGTTAGAAATATAATTGCAAAAGCAGCTACCGTATCTATCGTGTGAATTTTCCTGCAGAAAAACAAAATAGCATGCTGTGAAATTTCGTCGAGTTTTTGACGTTTATATTCATGTTCTATTTTTTTTTTGTTGCAATTCGCTGAATATTTTGAATATTATTTATCAAATATTGAATATTCATACTGTAAGACTGCGTTAATTTACCAAAAGTACACGGCAAGATGAGCACAGCCAAGGATAAGCGCGCTCATTGTATTTCCACCCAATATCGGATTGCATCCTCTTAGGGTAGGACAAGGCAAAGCGTTGCATACGACGTGATTTAATCCTGCGTCGGGATAGCCAATAATTGTGCCGAGATGCGCCAGGAATCCAAGAAAAATACCAAGGCCGAGACCTTCGCTAAGTACGATTAAGAAAATTGCGCAAGATTTTTTAACAATTCGAATGTGTATTAAATATCAAGAGACACGACATGGCTCCGGTGTCAAGTAATGAGTTATAAAATAATATTTAAAAAAAATTGTGTGCCCATAATTTAAACTGAATTTTCATTGCGAAATTCTGAATTTGTCAAAATTTACGATTCAACACGTGTGTCTTATTTTTAACGAAAACACGATTGATCCGAGTGTTAATGGAATTATCGAATGAAATAAGAAAATAATAAAAGTATGCTACGAGATAAGGAAGCCTGTGCTCGTATTTCTCAGCTGGTCACGATACATAAAATAAGCGAGAAAATTTAAGAGCGTGCAAGCGGTGGGGACGAATGTACGATCTGTGACCTTTTAATTATGAAGTCTTATCTCCATTCTATTTCATTACTCCTCACCAACTTTTCTCTTGATTCTCATCATCCACGAGCTGTAAACTATCAATTTATGAAATAGTTTTTGGTAGTAAGAAGAGTATTTTGATTAAAATATAATAATAAAAGATTTAGAACATATTTTAATTTGAAGTTAAAATTATCTTTAATATTTTAAATGAATAAATTTGTTATAGAGCACGGGGAGGGGGGCAAAGCAGGGTACTTAACTATTGTGAATAGTTGAAGAAATTTATTTTTACCTACCATTTTTGTTAGTGATTCATAGTTTATTATTAATTTTGTCATGTTACTTTAAGCAATTAATTGATTATTCATTTCAGTTTTTCTTTAAAAGTGTTTCATTACCAAAAGAAATGTTTTTGTTCTATCGACTATATTAATCTATTATTAATTGTTGTTTTTGTTTAAATGTGTTTGATCACCAAATATAATGTTTTTAACAAAGAAACCCTATTTGATATCAAATTTGTATGAAGTTGAGAATTAGTGAAAATCTTTTCAATTTTTGGAGTACGCGATTTTGTCGCCTTCCCGTTTTGCCACCCCCCTGCCCGACATGGGTTTATTTATTTGAAAGATTTATGAATTTCAACGTTAAAAAAAATCCTCACGTATGAATTTTGGGTTGATCGACGAGACGTTCGAGAGCTCGGATGGAAATAAGAAACGAAGCCATGAGGGAAAAGCATGAAGAAACGAGAAGTGCGAGAACTTCATATTTCTCGAGGCCGAGAGAAGTTATCGTTCCGCGATCGAAGATCTTCTTTTCGTCCTTGTGATCGGAATATACCGAACGCAAATGGTTCGGGTATCCCGGATGTACCGCGAAGTTCGACGGCCTCGGGGCCTCATGAATCGATTCACCGAAGCTCCGATTCGCCGGACTGTTCTGTTCGACCCAGATCGAAATCAGACACACCACAAGAGCGAATACATTGAAAAATATCGTATTTGCGTACGCGTTCAGTCCTGAAATTGAAAAAAAAACTTAAATTAATAGCTATTATGCCCTATTTTTTTCGAGGTCAACTTTTTTAAGGAGGGTCGTCGATTGAAGAGTAAACTGAAAAATGACAGATGCGGCGCTAAGAGTGAACGTGTTCGCATTCTTCTCCAGTACATCAACTCACTGGACGTGCTGGTTCGATTTCGTGGATCTAAATGTCATTATCTCATCATTAATAGCATCATGACATTAATTCATCTTACGTAAATGTATAACAATACCTTCCGCAAGCTCAATAATTTCAATGATAGAAATGTAATTTTTTAGATTTAGAAAAAAAAAACTGAAAAATCTTAATTTTTACCAATATTATTGAGGCATAGTTCTATAGCTTTTTCAATTTGAAATTTTCATGAGAATTTAAGTAGCTTTGTCGCGGGAGACGCGACCGTTGTTTGCTTATTTTTTATTAATTAATACGTAAATAAAAAAAGAAATATACTGGAATTTTTTCAAATTTAATTATTCGATTTTGAGATAAAAATCCAAGTCCTACGAAATCCGGGTGGTCACGTGATTGTGATTGCTCTCAAGCATCCACCGCTCCAAAACTTCGAGACTCATTATTTTTCAAACACAGAAGGACTTTGTATATGGTGAATAAAAATAAAAAATAGTCCCGAAATCATTAGTCTACGAGAAGTCTAAAGACTCCACGTCGATGAAAGAGCAGGTCGGTCAGAGAAAAGTTTCTTCGCGAAGAAGAAAAAATAAAAATTGCCGAGAGTGCGAGGAAGAAGAAGAAGAGGGCATCGTAAACGATCCAAATTAGCCTTGTGAAACTCGATATCGCTGAATGATCGGTATTCTTTCCATAAAATGTCTCAGATATGCGGACGGACTCGCGGATGCGACGGAGATTGAGAATTCGCAAAAGAAAAGGGAAATAGACCAGAAGTGCCGTTAGACGGGTACTCTCGTGAGCTCATTACACGAAAACTTTAGCACTCTCGAGAGAAGTCCCAAGGACTCGAAGGGCCCCGTCCTTTTTTTTCTCCTTCCTCCTCCTCGTTCTCCTTTTTCACTCATTCTCGTTTTCTTCGTCTTTTTTTTGCTCTTCTCGTCTCTTGTGCATGTAAAACTTTCCACAGGAGCGAGAAGAAAAAGGAAGTAAAAAAATAAGTGAAGGAAAATGGGGAAACCGTGCGCGCACTCACCACCGGTGATGCATAAACTTTTGCCATTTTTATCGCGACCGCGTTTCATCGCGGCAATATATTTTCTCCTCCAGGTTCGCCTTCTCCTAGGTACGCCCTCTCAAAAATCCTCATCTTCCAGACTCTCGACTTACCGAAACGACCGCGGAGTTTTCTCGCTCATATTTTATCTCTTGATGACAATTCTAGGAGTTTTATTTTTATTTTTTATTATAAAATATTAAAAGTTCTCGTTTTTTTTCCTTACCGATGCTGTTGGTCGAAATTACCCATTCCCGAGAAAAGTAAATGATCGCGAGGTTGTACGCGATCAAACAGAGAATCCGTTTGCTGTTTTGTACTTCGAGAACTTGGAGAATTTGTCGGACAAACGACGTCGATCGTAATTCCAAATAGTCGCCTGTAAAAATATTGTGTATTTTATTTTTAATTATCACAATTGTATTTTTTTATACCAAAAAAAAAAATTCTTGAAATCATGTAATGCAAATTTTTACGTAAAAGAAAAAAATATTTATTGAATTTTTTTTCCAGGCTTCATGAAAAGTTTTTTTCTGTTTTACTTTTTAGAATCACGATAATTGAAACTCCACGTGCGGTAGAAAATTGTATTCATTATACACGCCGCCCTGTATTTTCTTTATCACTTGGTGATAACTTTAATTGTCGGTTGCAATTAGCATGAGCGGTACGCATCTCGAAATTCGAACCAAAAGTGTCCATTCAATGTTAAAAAAAGATCGAAAAAAGAAAGAAAAAAAGGTGAATCAAAAACCAAAAATTCCTCACCGTTTTCCAGGGCGACCAAACGGCCGGAATTTATTTTCAAATTTCCATCACCATGGATCAAAACCATTTTCGCAATTTCTCCCACATCATCTTGCTCTATTTAAGAGTTTATAATTTATCGTAGTAATTATTATACCCGGTCATTAATGTATACGTAATTTAAGAAATTGGTCTTCGAGCGATCTATCTTTTACTTTTTTTTCGAATTCTGAAAAAACGAGGAGCGAGCGCGTCCCCTGCGAATGCCTGGCTCGTCAAACACTGACTAAAGTTCATGTTTTCATCAGTGGCCTCGTAAAACTCGCTTCTCAAGACTTGGTGTATTATCGACGGAAAGTGGAAAAAATTGTATAAAAGTTACGATAAAGAAAACATTTATTTGGATTTTGGTCGTTGTATGTACATATGCCTTATTGTATTGAAAGGGGATTTCATAACCTTCAATATAAAACTAGGTGAAGATTGCACGCACGTTCTTTTCGTTTCGTGCAAAAATTTGATAATAAGAACACGGCCAAAATGAGCAGTGTCACATTTTTTTAAATCCATGCAGTATCGCTATATAATGCTTGAAATTCACTCATTCGTTAATTGTAGTAATAAAGATGTTATTGTTACCAACAACTTAATTTGATAATCGTCATTTATTGGCATAAAAAAGCATCAACGGTGAAATTGGTGTCCCAAGACGATTTTCCGAAAATTGTGTCAAGAATTTCATTCATTCCTCATTCTTCAACGCCAAGACACGACCACACTACCGAGGATTTTCTTTGGTTGTCGCAGTAGAATAGTAGAAAATGTTCCAACGGCTCGCGAATGAGTGTGGTATGACCTCTTGCGGCGTGCTTGACAATTCCGTTCCTAGTTCACGTACACTCGTTTTTGATTTTCGCAATAGGTTTTGAAGAACATTTTTTTTTGTTGATCCACAAAATCGGTAATGAGCTCCTGAATGGATGAAAGCATTTGTTCATTTCACGATCTATGCTACATTTAGAATTCAGATTGCGATTAGTTTAATTTGATGGTAAAATATTCAGGGAGGGAATACAAAAATTTCACACGAACGTCTGTCGGTACGTGCCACCGAATGTGGCACATGAAGAATCGAATATTGATTTTTTGCATATTTCTACATTACAAAAGAATAGAAAAGCACATCGTTGCGGTACATGAGTCTGCATCAAAAGGTAAAAGCTAAGTCAAAGAACTTATACTTCCCAAGAAGGCGACTTTTATATCAACGAAGATCGAATCTTCGTTGCTTATATGGAGCCTGTATATGGAGAAAAATTAATACAAAAAAACGTAATTGCTATATCGGTAGCAATTATTTAAAAAAAATTTATTTAACGAAATTCCTTGAGAAACAGTAAAAACTGCTAATTTGAGCTATAACATAGTTCTTTTTCTAGTTTGGCGCCAAATTAGCTATTACACAATGAAAAAAAATTTCTTTATCATTCAAAATTTGTTACCTTTTGCGGAACGAGTTTTATAGGTTTCCTGTATTATCGATGATTGGTAAAAAATATATCTGGGCTCCACGTGCATTTCAGTGAGTAGCGACCTCTCAAAAATATTTCAAATAAGTTTACACACGTGTATTCGATGTTTCATTGTGACAAAAAATGAATATAATTTATATGAAATAAACGTTGCCAGTAACAAATAATTGTACGATTTATTATTTAACGTTGTTGTGAATATTTTTATAGATTTACATAGTTTTGTGTTGAATAAAAAAACAATTTGAAATATACACATGGCAGATCGTTAGACACGTGCTCCATGACATAAAGTATTATTATCGTTCATTTATAAATCAAATAATGGATCTGTTAAATGCAATTAATTCCGAAGACAAAGACTATGATTCGTTTCTTCAAGATTTACTCTCCGTCCACGAGGATTTACCGGCGAGCAAGGACGAAGTAGGAATTTCATAACCTCGTTATAAAAATTGTTATACTTACTAATTATTTGTTTAATATTCTCAGATAAACAATTTGCAAACGATATTAACGTCGTGCATAAATTCACGATTGAATCAATCCGTCACTCGAAAAGATGGATTTAATATCCTGATCAACTTCTTACCAAAATGCCCAAAGGATATTCTTTCTAAGTATGCTGTCCTGTGGATCGCAAAGGCTAGTCAGGTTCTCGAGGAATCTCATGCCACTGTTCAGGAAATATCATTGGCATGCAGAGTTTTGAGTATCTTGATCGTTAGATGCAAGGACAATCCTGACTTGCACAAAAGTGTTTCTATGCAAACTGTTAAACAACTAATTACAGCCATTTCTCAGCTCCAATTTGATAAAAAATCTGGAGCACCTCTGTTCGTTGTAGCAACGATTCTTTATCATTACAAAGAGCCAAGCGAACGATTGCAGGTAAAGAAAAATAAAACTTAATTCTGTGATCAAAAAAGTTCATATAAAAATTTTTATCTTAGATACTTGATCGATCAATATCTTGAGCATTTTAGTATATTACAGTTCTAATAAGAACTATATTATTGCATTAGTAGATTTATAACATTACCATTTCAAATATTCCTTCGTTTTGTTATGTTTCAGAGCTCTGTCAAAAGAATGATTTTACCTCTATTAGATTCAAACAAGAAAAATTTAGTCCAGGCAGGAGCAAATTGCTATATGCTTCTTGCGCGTGTCACAGAACGTTCGTTCAAACCTCCACCAGGAAAACCGACATACACTGCTTGGATTTACAATCAAGCTTTGTTGTGCAACAGTCTTCACGCGATAATGGATGATTTTTTCACTGGTGTGGTAGAATTGGAAGACAATGATATTTGGGAAAAACTTGATCTTCCCAGTATTTCAGAAGATAACGTTATAGAATATTATCAATTATTGGAGAGAAGATTTCAAAATCTTTGCACATATTTGTCAACAATGTTGAGGTAATTATATTTAATAATGATGAAATAAAATATTTTGTCATATCATTTGTGTTCAAGTTTGATTTAAAATTTTCCAGAGGATGCTCAGGAAAAAATTCTGTCTTGCCAATTGACATTCTGCAACTTGTATGTAGAGGACTGGCAGTAACGCCATCGGGTCTGAAAAATCAGGATTCGTTCAAGAAACAAATGCTTCACTTTATTTTGCCGAAATTGCACTTGGGTTTATTCAGGGTGCTGAATGCTTTTATTGAAGGGTATATTTGATTTTTTTCAAACGAAATTTTCATTTATCATGTTACAAAAATTACTGACAAACTATTGCAGATTCAAAGAGGAATTGATTCCATTTACTGTCACAATACTCCAATTGTACCAGCAAACCTTGAAGTGGACAGAAAAAATGGGAGAAAGCAAAACCACAATAAGTGGCGTTAAACCATTCGAAAGCGTTAGGATAGCTGTTTACGAAAGTTTATCAACATGGCTTTCCTGTTTGGGTACATTATCTGGAATCGACATTGCAGTGAATGAATTTTCGATCCATATACTGAAGGATATTATCCCTGAGAAAGAACAAGTTTTACTGACCGTGAGTTTATCCACAACTAATCTTCTAATTATTCTTTTTTGTATTTATAAATATTTTTATCTGAAATCTTTTGGGACAATTCATTTTTTTATAGTGCACAAAATATTCGAGATTTTATACTAATAAATTTCTACATTCTTAGGTTCAAAATATGCAGCACCTTTCAAAAAGGGCTCTGAAAAGGTACAAGGATAGTCAATATGAAAACAGCGTAAATTTAGGTTCAGCGAACGTCGAGAAAAAAGATTTCTGTGCGAATGCGAGATTGTGCAAAGCCGCTCTATCGTCATTGAAAAATATCTTTTTCAGTGCTAGCCACTCGCTCAAGCAAGGGTTTTATAAAGTTAGTTTTCATTTTATTTATATGAGAGATATATGCATATTTAGTAAATGTTGGGAGTTTATAAAATTTCCATATACTTACATTTTGTATTTTCTGTTTTTATTGATTACAGAGCGTACAAAATGCTGTTGTTCCTCTGCTCTACGATTATTATTTGGGAAAATGTGAAGATACCTTTTATAATGCAGATTTCGAATGTCGTTTGAATCTTCTCCAAGTTCTCAGAGCGATTCAACTAAATCCGCATCCATCGACTCCACCTCCAATTCAATATGCTATCGAAATCAGTACGATGGCTTTGGGGGATGTCAATCCGAGAATCGTTGAAGAAGCGAAACTAATGTCGGTGGAATTGGAAAAAATCGCTCATCCGAGTGCTCCATCTTTGCATTGTCCGTTACGAAGTGTTGAAGACCCGGGAGAGAAAGAGCTTGGAATTCACTGGCGTCATCCAGCAATGCAGCAAGAACCAAATCTTGAAAACGGAGTCGAAAGTAATGTCTGGGATAATGTAAAAAGCATGAGAAACGGAAGTATCTCGACTGAGGAAGCTCAGCAGGCAGGCACGTCAACTAGCGAGGTGACGAAGCCCCAAAAACCTTGTCAGAATGACAACGAACGTTCGGAATCTTTTGACGGACCGACTCCAAGCAAACAGCAAAAACTGACAGACAACGAGCAAGTGGAACTGATGGACACCAGTGAGGATGACATCGTCGTCGTTAACCCACAGAAAGACGATTCTAACGCGATCGAAAAAATTCCACCACCCGAAACGGAAAAAAAAATCGACAGCCCAGAAAAGAGCGACGACTCTCCTTCATATTTTACTCTCAAAGAAATTCAATGCGAAGAAAACAAAAGTTCAAACGTTACGGACAGTCAGAATACCACGTCGTCAAATGATAATGAAAAATCAATGTCTGAAGATTCAGTAATGAGGGAATCAGCCCTCAGGTCTCAACAAGAAAAATTGGCTGAAGAATCCGACGATGAAAGCATGCTCGTTTGGTTTTGTGATGAACCGAAAGATGATTCTTAATTCGAATGAAAAAAAGTTAATAATAAATTAAAACACTCTTGTTTTGCAAATAAAAAAAAACTTTATTTACTGTGTTTCCGATTCAATATTGAAGACCATTCTGAAGCTAAATAAATGTTATGTTTCTTCATGGGAGCAATCAGCGTGTCTGTTTTTACTTGCTTCCGTGTTCGATTTGAAATTACATATTTGCATTTTATTCATTAGTTGGAACTTATTTTACAGTTAAGTGATAATAAATATGTGTATTTACACTGTACGAATTTTATTATTACAGCAGAGTTTGTGTTTTTTTTTGCCATAATCTTACAAATTCAACTAGATCGGCAGAGCCATGCGCTTTCTGCGTTCTACAGCCCGCTGCTTGAACGTGTATCTTCCTTCATTCCCAGTTTTCTGATTATCTTGCTTCATTATGACTTTTTATCGTCATCGCACTTACGACCCTTTGGCTTACACTGATTAAGGGACGCATTGATGTCTTTTTCACAATTTGAATATGCCATACCTAAACCGAATCCAGCACCAGTAATTATGGGCCATTTACCTGAAAAAATCATAATCGCGTTTTACCCAATATTCGTTTATGATGTAAAGTACATTCATTTTTTTGTGATCACATTAACTTTGTACGTGTAATTCTTTGCATTTGAATACAATAGAATCGAAAAAAATTTGTAGAGGTTATGTTTTTCTTGCTCCAAGAATTGTCACTTTTGACTGATTAATTTTCACACTACCATCACCAAAGTGTCACACAATTAATTTCTTTTACAATAATAAAGTTATCACTGTTTTTCATGAACGATTTTTTACTCACGTCTAAAAAATAGCAGGGAAATTACCGAGCCGATGAAAATACCGCCTCCTGGAAGACGTCAAAACATCAATTAAGGTTTGCTCCAATTTGAAATTTTGGAACGGGCAAAAAATGTTCGTGTACAATATTTTGTCAATTACCCATTTTGAGGACCCCGTCGGTGAAACATCGGTCCCATTTTCTACCAATTTCATCTTCTGCCCACACGCCTGCCATTTTTTTATTAAAACAGGGTCGCGAAGAGAGGCGTTACGTCACGCGTGTCTGCTCGTCGTTCAAGCATCGATCGTTTTGTCGACGCATGAAATAAATTCACTTTTTTGAAAACAATTCGTAATTAATAATAATGTAATGCAATTTAGAACTCGAAGAAAATTTTTTATTATGATATTACTGGTTAACTTTGTTCGAGTGTTAGAATTTTCATCTTAACCTTTCTTGACCCGTCAAGGTAAATTTTGATAATTGCCGCGCTCTACGACGCACGCGCACTTCACCGTCTAGCATAAAAAATAATTCTCTCATCAGCGCCAACTAGCGTGAAGCCATTCAGTCCAACTTTACTCGTGAAAAAAATCACTTCGTAAATAATTATACTATTATTAATAATAATAAATAATAATTAAGAATCTCTTTACATAGTATTTTTATTGAAAAACATATTTTTTCAAGTGATTATGTATTCTTGAACGAAAAATTTGTCATTGCCGCGCAATGCGACGCGCGCGCCACACAGTAATTTTTTCTTAGCAAAATACTAGGAATTTTCGTATCGCGAGTATACTGCGCAGCGTGGTTGCGCGCAGCGTAGCTGAACGTTGACAGGTGCGGATAGTCAGGTGCATCGTGAAAATACAAAAGAAAAAAAGGAAGGAGTTGTATCGTTCAAACGTCGCGTTCAGCATGAGATAATTGAATCTTCGATGCTTGCATATAGTAAGCGCGTAATATAATCACTGTGTTTTGCGACGTTTAATGGTCGAACGTTTTGCAATGGCAAAGGACGAAGGAGATGATCTCTTGCCCGACAAGGACGCAGCTAAGGGCTTTTATGCCAAGTACGAACCAAAAGAGATTCTTGGAAGGTTCGTCATTTGTTATTGTCTTTTTTTCTGATTTACTTTCCTCGTCATTGTTTACGAACGTTTGTCATGAACTGCCTTTATCAACGCTTATCGTTCATTTCGAAGTCCGTTCTTTGACTTGCCTCTATTCTTTTTTCCTCTTGCAATCAACAAAGCAAAAACGTTTGATTTTCGTCAGAAAAATATCCTGATATTGGAAATTATATAATTTCTATTATTGAGTCACGTTACAGCTCACGATATATTCGTAAAAATAAACATTAGGAAGTGTTTAAAATAGACCACAGTCTTCTTGGCTTGGACAAATTCAAAGGAAAAATTCGTCACTCTTCTAACGTTGCTCATAACCTTCAAATATCAATTGTTTTCCCAATACGTTTGCAACACCTGCAACATGTCTCTGCATTTTAATCAAGGAATAAAACGTGACTCAATCATCATTTCGGACTCCGAACTTGTTTTTGCCTATGATTTCAATCTTTTTCCTTACAGAATAACTTAGATTTTGATATGATACTTTTTATTCATACAGTTTGGCTGTTGCTATTTCAAGGTCACTAGATTTAGTTTTTTTTAAATTATAAATATTGTATAAGAATTTGTAGTAATTCTATTTTTTATTAGTCACACTTATTATTGTTTCTGTTTAAATGTGCCCAAAATAATTAATTTTATCATTGTTGCAATTGATTTTTTCAATACAATTGTTTTTCTATGATTTTTTACAATTTATTATTATTTACAGAGGGATTTCATCCACCGTCAGACGATGCATAGAAAAAGAAACTGGGATAGAATATGCGGCAAAAATAATAGACATAAGCAACGAGCCGCATCATGGACCTGACAATCATACAATGCAAGAAGCTACCATGCAAGAAGTTCACATACTTAGAAGGGTAGCTGGACATCCATATATAAGTAAGATTTAAATTTGTACACTGTATAAAGATATTTCTGGAGAAGAGGAACTATAATCAGATTTCTTAAGGTTTTGCAAAAATGTACTTTAATATAAAAAAAGTCAATGCGATTGTTATTAGAATTTTCATCTATATTGTTTTTAAACAATTGAATAACAAGATTATGTTTTTTTTGTAAACATGTTTAAAAGTGGAAATTTATTAAATAATTACTCCAAAACTGGAAAAAACTTTTTTTAGAAATTTATATTGATCTCATCAATCAGAAAGAGCACTGTCACTGATTTGAATCCATTTATTATAATTTTTTGATTGTCTACACATTTGAAATATAATCTCTTCCATTTTTCCATTTACATTGAACATCTGAAGGAAATTTTTTGTTTATAAATGTTTATTTAAATTTTATATAAGTATAAATTAAGCTTCTACATAAGTAAAAATGTAATTTACTTATTACAGTCGAGCTGCATGACGTCTTTGAGTCAAACACCTTCATTTTCCTCATATTTGAGATCTGCAAAAATGGAGAACTCTTTGATTATCTCACATCGGTAGTCACACTGTCGGAAAAAAAGACCAGATACATAATGAGACAGGTGTTTGAAGGGGTCCAACACATTCACAATCAGGGTATCGTTCATCGAGATTTGAAACCGGAAAATATTTTGCTCGATGATAACTCAAACGTGAAAATAACAGATTTTGGATTTGCTAGGGTGCTCACGCCCGGTGATAAATTATTTGGTTAGTTTTGAAATTTCATTCAAGAAGAAACGAATTGTTTTGAATCATTTATGTGAACGAACTAATTTGAACAAAATATTTTTTCTCAGATTTGTGCGGCACTCCTGGGTACTTGGCACCGGAAGTTCTCAAATGCAACATGTTTGAGAACGCTGAAGGATATGGATACGAAGTTGACATGTACTGATTTCAGAACTTTTGAATATTTAATTGAAAAATTATTTTTTTTAAATTGAATTCTCTGAAAAAAATATTTCAACAGATGGGCTTGCGGTGTTATAATGTTTACACTTCTGGTTGGTTGCCCGCCATTTTGGCATCGAAAACAAATGGTGATGTTGCGGAATATCATGGAAGGAAAATACTCGTTCACGTCGCCAGAATGGGCCGACATAACTGGTCAGAGAACACTCGATGATTAGTCGAAATTTTAAATTCAGTAAATTAAATAATAAATTTCATTTTTTAGATGCTCCAAAAGATCTGATAAGGAAACTCTTGGTCGTTGATCCTCTAAAGAGAATATCGATCGAGGATGCGCTTAAACATTCGTTCTTTCATACTGTGGCAAGTTATTTTATTCATTCGTTGATTGTTTTTTTAACAATTTATTCAAAATTCACAAATATTTACACTAGAATCACGAGATATTCTCAGAACAGCAAGTCAGGTAAAACACGCGTACGAAAAATGCTTGATGCACTTAAATATGCTTAATCATCGAGTGCATTATCTTCACGACGGTGTGAAGACTCTCATGTTTCTTTCAACTATTTTATTTCGTTCGAACCTTTGAATCTACGTTGAGAAATCTCAAGTGCCCTCCCGCTCTCTTTCGCCCCGTCGAAAATATTATTTTTTGTTATTACAAGTTATTCCGATTACAGCTGTGGGATCAAGACATTGCGCCACTTAAGCGCTCGCTGTCTTCTAATTCTCGACGTCTCAGTCGGATATCTCAATTAGCTTTGGTAATTTACCTCGAATTTTTTTATGTTTATATCGATCATCCTCGTGGTGTGGTCTCGATCGAAGGGAGTCTAGTTTTTACGTCACTTAACACAGGAATTATTGATTATGCTTATGATGATAAAAAAAAATAATGTTGGGATTTTTTGGTGAACTAATACTCCAGTTTGCAAAATAATGGTGGATTCTTTCATAATCGGGATACCTGAAAAGATTTTCATTAAGTGTTGTACTGTAAATAAATACGTACATTTTGCATGAGCTTAATTCATCAAAATTTGTTGAATTTTTTAAAATTAATTTTACATGTGCATTCATTTTTCATCGTTTGAAATTGTCCTCAAAAATCCATGTTTGCCATAACAATATTAATATTCATCTGACAGATTAAAATATGAATGAAATTAATTTATTTAATCCATGTGATGTTTATTTTTACCTGCTAGCTTCATCATTATTGTTCACACACGATCATGCTGAGAAAATGGGAAAAACCATGGAGACCGGAATGTTAAATTTTCTTCTGAGTCCTCGTTTTTTTACAGGAACTCAAAGCAAAATCTTTCGACGCGAGAAAACGGTTCCAACTCGCTATCCTCTGCGTTCGAGCTGTTGTACGTATAAAGAGATTGCACACGACGCCCGAACCACTCTCGACTCTTGTCGCTCGTGAGGATCCTTACCGAATCAAAGTTTTGCGAAAGGTAATTTTTAATTTTCATAAATTTTTTTGTATCCATAAAATTATTATAGTAGCTGATATTATACTATTGAAATACATCAATTTCATTATTCACAACATATTTTTGTTACAGGTTATTGATGGCTGTGCCTTCAGAGTCTACGGACACTGGGTAAAAAAGGGCGAAGGTCAGAACCGCGCAGCGCTCTTCGAAAACATGCCCAAAACGGAATTGAAACACCTCTACGTGACAAATTTAAGCAGATAGCTAATTATAGGATAAAACTTGCATAGCTATACTTTTTGTTATTCTCAAAAAATGTTACTGGTCGAGTCGAATGTTTTTCGGCAGTTAAATGTTTTTAGAGAATTTTTCTAGGCCTACATCACCAGGAATTGAATGTTTTTTTTCCATTCGATATTAAAACGTGGAATCGAGACCGATGAATCGATAGGGGTCAAATTTGGTCGTAAAAAAATGAACTCTTCAAGTAACGTACAACGTGCCATTTTTTTTTGAGATTCAAATTCATAGGTAAATTACGTTTATAGGTAAATATTTATAGAAAGAAAATTTTTTTGAATTACATTAAGCCGATGCACGAGGGCGATCGATATTTATTCGAATCCGAATCGTGATTTTTTTATGATCCGGTCACAATTAACGGATGCCGAATCGTTTCTGACGCTATTAGTTGTTTACACATTTATTTATAATTATTTTAATTTATCTCGATTTAATTTATAGCGATGAAACAATGCAAATTCTAGTCAGATCTTTGGGTAGACAAATTTGCATCGATTGCAAGGTCCACAGCGTCGCTGATTGCGGTTTACGAAAGCGACACTTTTCAATGTCGTCTTCCTGATTTTTATTCACAAATCGCGCTCGAGACTTCCGTATGACACGAGTGACAGATATGCGAAAATTTCATTCACTGCAGGAATTGATTTTAAAATCGAAAAATAACGAAACACGTACACTATATTTATGTATCTAGGGTAAAGTGTGTAAAGAAGTTGTTACTCGGAGCACCTTTGCAGTGCGAGTGTGAACAAAAAAAAGAGTGCAATTCTGATGAATGTCTCCGAGTTGCGGTTTTTTTTTTCAATAGATAAAATCAGTTTGAAAAACAGTAGTTGATTCATTGACATTTTCCTATCAGCCTAAAGTTAACTAAAATTCTTTTTATATCTCTAAATTAAGAGAACGTTTTTTATTAAATATTCTTTACAGTCTCAGAGTCGTCGAGATGTAATTTGTTCTACGAGTGGAAGTTCTTTGATACTTCGTAATTTGGGACACGCGAGAATTAAACTTGGGTCAAAAGTACTCTCTGACGTGTCCGAATGTTGGACATTTGGCGGGCATTTTCTGGCACGTAAACAAGAGCGCAACGAGCGCCACGGAACGGCGTAAAAAATAAGCGTTTCGTGTGTCTCCCGCCCCCGTTCGCGCGCGCGTAGCGCTCAAAGAAGTGGCAACGTTGATCCCTCCACTCTGCCCCTTCTACATCAAAACGATCCATGTGACAGAGAAGGAACGTGACAAAAGGTGGCGGAGAGGGTGACGCCACGGCTAGAGAGAGGATCGAGTATTTGCCCGGGCGAGCCGGGTTTCGGCCGTGTGTACGCGCGTGTGTGTACAAATTCGAGAAACGAGATCATCGCGTTGCCTGTCGCGAACGGCAAGAGTCTCGCGAAAGAAAACTCATCGATCGGTGATTGTCCGACCTGGGCGAGTTTATGAAAAAAAAAAAGAAACAAAAAAAAGCGAGGCGACAAAGTACAACGCGTAAACAGTGAAAGCGAGTTCAGTCCGTATGGGATTCGTGGAGGTTTTTCGTGTCGGAACGAGGAACGCTCGATCATGATAGCGAACGAGTGCGCGCAAGTTGCAGTCGAGGAATCTTTTTTCGCGGAGGCCTCTGCGAAGCTCGTGTAAAAAAAAGTCAGAGGTATATTCGAGCACTTATATACAAACGCATAGAGACACATCCCTGGACGGTGGAGAGGGGTAGAATACGAGGAAAGAGCGAGAGAGAGAGAGAGAGAGCGATAGCCCTCGAGCATTGCCTGCGTCACATGGGCAGCGTTGATTGGTCGATAGAGCTCGGTGACGTCACGGGCCGGGCGGCTATTGGACAACAGAGAGCAGCGGCTCCCGAAAGAGACACGTGAATCCGTGGCAGAGTTGCAAAGCATGGGAGAGCCGTGATGCGCAGTGGTTTTACTCACGCGTATTAAAATAATATATTTTCTTCGTTCCACGCTTGCCCTAGATCGATCAGGGCTTCGTGTGCCGTATTAAATATCCTCGTGGATTTAACTCTCGATGTTATGAGGATTGATAGCGGCGTGAATTCCGTACGCGAGAGTGTCAAATCCTCACGACGTTTCTTCGGGACGAGAGGGGGAAAAACCGGGTAGCGTGCGCCATAAAGCACGTGTACACATCACTGACAGTAGCGAGAACTTTGCATCCGGCGCTCCGATCGAGCTCGGAGAAAGAAAATTTCTTGCTCTCGCTCCTTCTTTCTCTCTCTCTCTCTCTCTCTCTCTCTCTCTCTTGCTCTCTAACCTGAGATCGCGTGAAAGTTTGCTCTCCCTCTCTTTCCCTTTATCGCGCAGTGTTTCTGTTTCGTCACGAGTGTGCCGTGCGTGTTTTCGTGTGCGTCGGCAAAAAAAGAAAAACAGCCGAGAGGAGCAACGAATCTTCTGCATTACGGTAAGTTTCGATAATAAAGGAAAGAGTTGGATAAATAGTTGGAGTGCTATTTTACGTGTCGGGCACACGCTCGGACGGTAAACGTTTTCTCGTGATCATCGGTGCGCGGTGGGAAGCGGGGCGAGGGGAGGGAGGAACGGGGAGAGAAGGGAGGCAAAGGCGGTGGCAGCCAGCAACGACTCGGTGATGATGAGAAGCGCTACCACGCCCGGCTTCGAATAACGTTCGCTCTTTTCATCGCGAACGAAAAGAAAAAAAATAACGCGAGCCAAAAAACTATGATCCATCTTTCAGCATTATTTTTCTTTGAAAAAATGCGACGGTTGCGTGGCTTATCGTTACGCGTAGCGACAGAAACGTCCAATCGGTGATCTCTCTCGGAGTATCGCCTCATTATCGTCCTCTCTCGCTCTCTCTCTCTTAATCTCTTTCTTTCTTTCTGCGTCCCAATTGGACGAGAATTTTGCATGGGGACGCTCTTTAAACTCGTGGAAACGCGATCTCTCGGAATATAAATACATAATATATACGTATATATATAACCGTTTTATTTTTCAAATTGTTTCATTCTTCCGCTGCGCGAGAACGAGTTTGGATTTTTATCAAAGCGCTTTAAAAAACCATAACACGCTTGATAATTGTGCAATTGGTGGGATGCGCGGAGAGTTCTGTTTTTGGGACTCGTTGCTTCGCGAGTCAAGCGCGACACGCACGCTGCCCAGGGGAGCGAGAGAGACGGAGCGAGCGAGAGAGAGAGAGAGATATCGAGATTGCGAGAGGGGAGAGAGACGCCTTTTTAGCGGAGCTTGGTTCTTCGACAAGGCCTGCTGCGTTTGCCCGATGTGCTTACCTCTATTTTTGCGCACACGCGACCGGATTCGCGCGGCGCCGCATCCGCTAACCCGCGCGCGACGTCGCTGCTGCTCGCTAGCTTCGTTCTCTTCTCGCTCCCCCCCTCTCTCTCTTTCTCTCTCTCTCGCTCTACTCCCTTCGTCCTCCCGATCGCCTCGTTCGCCCGCTCTTACCCCCACCAGCATCGAGCGCGAACGATTGCAGGTTTCTCTCTCTCTCGTCGTCGTTCCCCCCCACCACCCGGCTACTCTCCTCGTGACCGACCTGCGCTTTCCCGTGAGTGCATCCACTCCCGCGAGTCGCGAGACATCGTACCCTGTACGTTCATTGTCTATATGTATATATACTTTTTATATATATACGTCTGTGTATATATAATAAAATCGACCTATACCAGCGCAAAATTCGCTCGTTGTGTTTTTTCTCTACCGACGTGTTGTATTTTTTCTCTCGGAACCGACGACCCTCGCCACGCTCGAAAAAAAAAAGCGGTGAAACTATCGAGCTACGAGCTCTCCGGCTGCAATTTCACTCGCGTCAAGTTTCCGAAACCACCGTCAGTTTCCCGCCACTCCGTCGGGAACTCCAATACGCGCTCGGTTTTATTTTTTTCCGCGACCCGGTGAATTTTTATTCCACGTCCAGTCGTTACCGGACGGCGGTCGTCGTTGCTTTTACCGCCAATTCGTCCTCCGAGGGTCGCGCAAGCTCGGAGTGTATTTACCGAGAGTGAAAAGTGTCTGCGCTCGCGTTTTATTCCCCGTCATGTTTTACGTGATTCGCGTAGGAAGCTTTTAAAAAATGAAAATGGTGGATACGTGAGATCGCGATGCCCGATGGGTAATGGCTCGATTAAGAGAACGCTTCAAAATAAGGGATCACGTGACCTCCCTGAAACTCACACGACTCCAGTACTTTCGCCAGGTGGACGAGCTCTCGAGAAAATGGTAACTTTTTTATTTCGCTCTCGAGGCGCTAATGAAAGGGGGGAAAAAAAACGAAGAAAATTCGAAATGAAATTCCGAGTGTGCGCGGACGCGTTTTCCGAAAATTCGAGTGCCCAGCCAGCTCAGCGTCGGTAAAAATGTTCCTCCCGTTTCCCCCTCGCGATGGAAACCGTCTGACAAGCCAGGTGTGTAAGAGTGACGTGTTGTAAAAAACAAAGGCAGAGGAAACGTCGCATCGGAGTTTCTTCCTTGCCGAGGCTCCAGCGAAAGAATTCGACTCCGTTCCCTTTGTGCGTCGTAAGAAACGTCATTACGCTTTTTTTTCTACTTTTTTTTTTTCGTCTCCGGTCAGGAGAAATTCTCGAGAGAAGTTCGATTTTTTTTCCTCACGTATTGTGCGTGCCGGTATTTTCGGAAAATCTTCTATACCTGCTCGCCGCGGGGAAAAGTGGGGGCGGGAGTCGAGGGAGCCCGGAAAGGGGAAATGGAACGAAAAGAAGTGTAATAACGTGTGTACGTGGCCGATTGAAATTTATCTCGACGAGAAAACCGATCCGAAAGCAACACAAGCGGGACATGTAGCATCACGTAGCATTTAGCACGCGCGAAACGACAGTTAAGGTTAGGTTTTTGTACTTGTCTGACGCCGTATACGCTCCGAGACGCGAAGAGTGCGTAAGCGCAGGAAAACATCGCTTCTTCCCCCACCAGTGGACTCCCCTCCAGAAAGGCTCCCCCTTCGCGCGATCCATGTGTGCAACGATACGAGGCGTTCTCAGTAAACTCTTTTTACGCTCTTTTTCCTTTTGTAAATATTTCCTCGATCTTTCCATCGGCTTGAACAATAAAATCGGTGGCAAGATATTTCTATTCTTTTTATTTCTCCGAATTCAAGTACTAAGCAGAAAAACAACGAAAATCCTTCGTGTCCGATCAGCAGGTTGGATTTCATTGCGAAATCGTCCCGTGCGTTTCAAGGTTACTTCGCGATTTATTACTTTCTCGTAATCTCCGACCTCGCACCGTTCAGTCGCGAATATCCAGAATTTTTATGACGGATAATCGCCGAGTAAGAAAGGAAGAAGAGAGGAATCGTCGAGGTCGATTCGACGAGGAATGCTTTATTCGTAAACATACACACAAGCGTTGAGGATAGTACGCCGAGTCGCCGCTACGCGACTGACACACTGCGATACACTCCGCGGGGCGCTGCGTGTGTTTGTTTGTGTGTATGTGTGTGTATGTGCGTCGGAAGAAAAATCCTCGATGGTTGACCGTTGCCAAGTGTGAGCGAAGACTTGTCAGAGCGAGAGGGGATCGAGCGTGAGGTAAAACGAGGCGACTCTCGTTTATACTCGCTCTCGGCGTTTGTATACGTGTCCGCTGCGCTCTCCCTCGTTCGTACGATACAATCTGGCACGAAAAATGTACGCCAAGGGTTCACGAGTGGACAATATACGCTTTCTCGTTTCGTAAGACCTCGCCGAGATTCGTACAATCGTTCAATTACGATGATTGTTTATATTCGAGATTCAAACACTCCGTTTTTTTTTTTTGCGTTGCTCCTCATATGTTTTCGTCTCGAAGAATCGAGATTTATGATTCGAAGAGATGAGAGTGTGTCTCTCAGGAAACCTGCGCGATTAGATTGTCATGTTTTGACTGCGATAGTTGAAGCTACATCACGCAAACGCTCCGACAGTGTCATGTGGCGTTGGCAGTTGCGGGAGCGAGCGGGAGGGGTGGGGGACCACAGTCACGTGGGTTTTCTAACGACGAAGAGTGGGGGGAATGGGAGCTCCGCAGTGGATGATCAGTGCGCACCTACAAACCCTAGGCTTGTTTTTCTTTTACGCGTGAACGATCATTGCGCTCTCCAGATGCGTTCGGGCGTTTTATTCTCTTTTCAAAACGTTTGACAGTTGACGGCCGACGTATTCGATCGTTACCGGGGAATTGAAACGTCGGTGAGGATATTCGTGACGAATTGAAATGTTTCTTCGTAATTTGTCTCTTCGTTAGTATATGTAACGGGCGAATGTCGACGACGCGAGATGCTCCGCGGTGCGCCGATCGGACAACGTTTCCACGAACTCGTGTGACTCCGAGTCGGATTGACCTGGGGCGCCCTCCCGTGTGCGCACGTGCTCAAAACCACGTGTACACCTCTCCTGGGATCCACTCGCGCGCTCTCTCGCTCTCTCCCTCGCGATCGTCCCCCACCATCGCCCGGCCGTTACGTTCCCCCCACTCCCGCGACGCCGGAGACGAACGAACGCTTCGACCGCGTACATGCGTTTCGCGCATGGAGCGCCACTCCACGCAAGACGTTCGGTTTTCACGACGCACGTCAGTAATTATATCTCTGATATAATTATATCTTGTTTATCGTTTTTTATCTCGTTCGAATCCTCACGTTCGTCACTTTTTCAATACCGAAGAAATGATTCGGAGGGACAACAATGCGCGACGAAATCTCCGCTTTTTTTTCTGGTTCAATATTTGAGAGTATTTGTTTTTTTCGTGAAATAAAAATCGTACCAGCGTGAAACTTTTTGTACCGTTATGGGTTAGGAAAAACGCGAACGAATGTACGAGACATTTGGGCGGGTCGACGAGTGAGGACTCGCACGCCGCCGCGTCACATATCACGTGACTCATTCCATCGCTCTTTCTCTCTCGCTCACTCTCTCCCTTCCGCGTTTCGCACCAAATCACCGTTCGTTGCTACATTTCGCCTCGTCGCGGAATCGTCACGAAATCCTCTCTCCTCGACGCTCTCACTTCCACGAATTTCTCAACGATATGCTTTCAACATTTTTTCGCACAAATCTTGTAATTGTTTCTGTGAAAAGGTAAATAAGAGGAGTGATTATTTTTTTCGTGTTTACAGTGAAAAAAACTGACACTGAAAAAAAAGTGTCAAGGGTCAAAATATATTTGATCCCGTGGCAAATGAATCTCCGGACTGTTTTCAAAAAAAAAAAAAAGAAATTGAAAAACAAATCTTATCTTTTGCGTTCAACATGCACAATCTCCGATTTCACTCGTACTCTTTCCGGTTCGGATACGCGCGTACTTCTCATCGTTTCAAGTATAATATCCGGTTACCCGAGTCCTTTGAGTGATGCAAATTTTTCTTTTTCTATACGAAACAATGTTTTCTTTTTGTTAAAAATAAAAAATTTGTTGTTTCAGATCGGAAGCTTCGGAAACTAATATAAGACAGGAGCGAAGGGAAATTTCATTTCTGATTTCTCGAGAGTTCGAAGAGTAAAATCCTCGGAGGGATGAAATGACTGACGAGAGAATTGGGAGAAACGCGACGGGATCGAGAAGTTGATTGAATTTTCGTCGGGGATAAAGCAGAGGATTGAAAAGCGTGGCTCGTCTGGTCGAATGCGCGACGATTGAGGAATCGTTGAAAGCGACGAGGACGAGGACGACGAAGACAGAAATCGTTTCCACCGTACCTCGATCCCGTCGAAATCTCGTCACGGCTCGAAACGAGACTTTTTCATTATTCGCTGAGGGAGGTAAACATACAAAGCGCCGAGATGAGCCTCGAGACGCTGCTGGAAGCAGCGTGGTACGTCGAGCAGCAGGAGAAGAGGGAAAGACTCGCCAGCACCTCCTCCTCCTCCGATCACTCGTTCCCCGTCGCCCCTCATTCCAATCACCACAACTCGAACGAACCACGTGGTGAGTACAACCTTTCAAATGAACTACTCGTGCTGACACAGAGCAATAATTATAATTCATAATCCTTCCTTTAACAATCATTAATTGCAAATTATAATTGTATTTTATATTTGTAATTATTTGCACTTGAAAATATTTTTAAAATTAATATGCATGAATTATACTTGATGTATTGTCAAATTGAAATTGTTATTGTCTTGAGGATTTTCCTTAATAAGGTAAAATACGTTTTGAAGCCACTATCAACTTCATTTGAAGCAAAAAAATTCAAGTCTGAAAGACAAAATTCTCTCAATTGGAGCATAAATTAAAAAATTCCTCGGGGACTGGGGAATTGAGCAAATACGAGGAAAACGTTTTTCGATAAAATAAAAAAAAATGATTTTTTTTCCAAGTTTAAAGAGACTGAGAACCTTACTCCGATCTATACAAATCGTTCATATGACCCACGCGCTTGTTGCCTCCAAATTAGGCATGATTTCCCTCCCGACAGTGTATCTCAACCGCAAGGCTACGTCTCTCCCTCTCACCGTAAATCGATTCATTCGAACGTTCAATCATTGACGCGAGTCCCTTCTTACTCTGTCCCCGTAATTTCCTTACAATTTTCAATCCGTTCTGCATCAGGAAAAAGTCAGATACCAACTTGAACAAATCTAAAGCATTTTAAAATACGTATAATACTTTCGACTCCAAATCTGTCAGATCTTGATTTGACAGCTGTGCACGTGTATTTACATTTTCTATAGTAAGAAATTTAACTCTCATTTTTATTTATTTATCATTTATTATTAAAAAGAATTATTTTTGTGAATTTCGATTTTCTCCATTTTACAATATTTTAAAAAAATATTTTTTATTCTTAATCTGTCATATCATATCGTACACGAGTTGACATTTATTTTCATGATTCATCTATCATTGCCAATTATTATTTTTGTAAATATTTTTCCATTCGAAATGTCTCAAATCGATTCTTAAAAGCTTTGACAGAAATACACATATATTTGAATCTTTCACGGTAATAAATTCGATTCTTACTTTCAACATTTATTTATCGTTTCGAATATTTATTTTCGTAAATACTGACAAATCGTCATCTTCGCAAGATCGCGATCGGATACTGCTCCGGGTGAGAAAAGAAAAATAGAAAAAGCTGGTGTTCGTCCTCGTGTCCCGAAGCAGCTCCATCGGTACTCGATTCCTCGCGTTTTCCTAGGTCAATGACTCGTCGGCTGGTTCACCGCGAGAACGCACGCGGTACCGAAGCCTCCACCGCGTGGCGAACAACCGTCGAGACTCCTTCCCTCTTCCCTCCCTTTCTCTTTTCTCTCTCTCTCTTTCTTTCTCTATCGCGATCTCTCTCTATCTCTCCTTGAAAAGCCAAACAGAGAGAGAATCGACTCGACTTAGAAACGCTTTGAGCCATCAAACTGTCTCCCCGCCTCTCTCGGGCTTCGATCGCTGCAACGCGCCACCAATCGCGAATAAAGAAACAGCGAAACCTCTCCTGACGTTTCGTCGACGTACAAACACGAGTACAAAACAAATCGAGGCCATGATTATTTTAAAAAAACACCCTAGTAACGAATTACTTTTATTCTTCTCATTTTTTACGACCGCTATCAACATTTATTTTTATCCTACAGATTACTCGTTACTTTTACTTTGTTCTTTTTATCAATATTATTATTATCGATTTAATTCGTTATACTTCCTAAAGGAAATTTATTACTGTTTATTCGAGAACGAAAATCGTTTTTTATATTAACTGCTATTTTCGTTATATAAATATTTTATCGCAATTTGTATTTTAATATTGATTATTCGAGGAAAAACTCGTGACAAACATTTTTTATCGTATTGATTATCATTATTATTATTGTTGTTATTGTTACTGCGAGTGAATATATTATTGTTATTGATTATTTGGGAACCGAAGTCACGCTGCCAAATAAATTACGCGAGAACTCCGTGATAACAATTGTCGCGTGGCTCGAATGCGTGCAAAAACCTACGACAAGAATCGGGGGATAAGAGAAGCGTTAGGAGAGAAAAGAAACGCGAGTCGCGGTACGAAAGTTGCGCGGACGCGCGGGACGAGCGAAGCGGATCGCGCGGACCTCTCGCGGTCAGTGACTCTGAGTTGAGCGGAGTAGAGAGAGAGAGAGAGAGAGAGACAAAGAAAGAGTGAGAGAGAGGGGGGGGGGAAAGCTTCGGAGATTCATTCACTGCCGCGCCACTGTCCAAGCGTCTTTCACGATTTTTTGCGAACAAGGAAAATTCGATTGGGAAAATTTATGATGGAAAGGAAAATATGAGAAAAGCAAGAATGACATCGCGATAAGAAGTAGAAAATAAAAATTTATGAATATGAAGATAGGAAAAAAATACTTTCATAAAATTGCTCAATAAATTATTTAAGAGATTTCGATAATGCGATGTAGACAAACATGTAAAACGGAGAATATTGAAGAATGATAAAACTTTGATGAAATTTGACATTGCTCGTAAACGACAAATAATTGAGTACTAATAAGATTAAAAATAAATATTTTATTTTTCTTGTTTAGTTGGTCAGTAAATATGAGGAAAAAAAATTGTAAAAAAACTTTTACTACATCCCGGGACGACTTATGTTAAAATAGTTTAAAAAAGTTAATTTGAAGTGTTAAAATTCGATGACATCAGGTACGTCATTTTCGAGTGCCTTGCTCTTTGCAGTCTTAAACTAACATTTATAGGGAAATTATAATTTCTTCATCTCAAAAACTTTGATATGGCAAGATTTTTATTTCTCGATAGATTTACAGCGAAAAAATGAATACAAGTAATTGTGACAATTTGCACACGAAAATAACGAATATTTTATATACACACGTACGTTTTCATATAAAAATTCGGAATCTAATATTCACTTTTTCATTTAAAAATCTTACAACAAAATTTTCTTAAAAATCCAAAATTCACAGCATTGCTTGAGATGTCAATGTAACAGGATATCCGTAAACTGAAGGAAAAGTTAATTTCTCAAAATATTTTTGAATTGCACCAAAAGTTCCGTTCAGACTTGACATAACAATTTTTCATCCATTTATCGTTTCTCAAATTCTTGTATCTTAATCTTGGAACAGCTTTGTCATCGAAATTACCTTGAGATAAAAAAAAGTTACGAAGTAAAAAGAATGGATAAGAGTGAAAATAAAAAGAGAGCGGGAGATCGATCATGAATTTCGCGTCGACGCGCCCTCCGCGAGGGTTATGTCACCCCTCCAGGTGTTTGAGAAAAAGGCGCTCGGAGGGGATCGCTCCGGCGCGCTGGGCACGCGACCCTGGCCGGCTCGGCGCGTCACGGAGACGTGTTGCACCGCCACGTGCTCCGAAACGTCGCGCTCATCCTTGATGTGAAAAATTCGTTTCCCTCGCTCACGAATCTCTCTTCGAATTTTTCTGATTTTCTTGATCCCGACCGGAAGACCGAGGCCGTCTGGAAAAACTGACAAAAAAAACGTTCTTTCCCACGTGCGATAAATTATTCTCCTACCTGTCAACTTTCCAATTTTACCACCTGGACTCCCTTCCGGGCGGTAACCACAATCGACCGTACCGTTGAGTCCCTCTTACGCGCGTCTCGTTTCTTAAAATAGACCAGCGTCCCTTTAAATTCTTCAATACACTTTTTTTGCTACAGTTCAGTATATTCATAATATTTAACAAAAATGAAATTCAATATTTGAATTTTCGACTTTTTCCAAAGATATAAACCAAATCATTTACTTTTCAATGAATTTCATTCCTCGACTTTTTTTAATGATTACAATTATATTTACAATATTTTTGTATTTTATTACTCCAAATCAATATCTCAGAGATGATAAAAACAGAAAGAAAAATATTTTTATTGACAATTTTTATTATCAATGAGAGAGTATAATAAAAAAAAGAAGTAGCATCTATGTGGATTAGCGATTGGTCGGCGCGAGAGAGCGTGCGCAGAATGCCCAGTTAATTGACTCCCCACCGCTCGTTGTAGCGACGACCGCGTGGCGTTGTGATCAATCCTCGCGACGTTGCCACACACCGGAAAAAAACAGGAGGAGCTCCGTACACGAGACTCGGAGAGCTTACAACTCTACTCCGTGACCCGGAGAGCCTGGTTCCCCCCACCACGCGGTCTCCCGGCCGGCCGGGTCGTGCCCCCCACTCCGCGTCCCGTTTTCCCCCACCCTGCGCGCGTCGCCGCGCGGCGCGCTCGGCTCTCCCCACCACTCGCCACTCGGCCAGTCTCCACCGAGCGGTGACACCGTTCGCACGCATGCTCTTTATTTTGTGCTCCTCTTTTTCTATTTTCTCTTCTCTCTCGCTCTTCTCCTTTTCCTCCTCCCGTTCCATTCTTCCTCTTCCCATGCTCGCTCTCTCTCTCTCTCTCTTTCTTCTCGGTCTTTGGCACGTGGAGAGCTGCTAATTTTTTTTCAAATCCCTTATCGACCTGTGGATTCACATCGACGCAATCTTGCGGACACGTTCCGACATGCGTCACGCTCCCTCCCTCGGCGACGACGATTTTTCTTTCTCTCTCCCACGTACACGTACACACACACACTTTCTATCTATCCCTCTCCTTCCGTGTGCTCAGCTTATGGCCAGGAGTCGGGGAATTACGCGATCGAGAGAGACCTCCGACGAGCACGTTACGTGGGCGAAAGGATCGATCCGATGGAATCCTTTCGTACGTCTCGATGACGAGTAAACAAAATAATCGAGAATCTTTTTCGCTTTTAGCCATGACCAAAGTGCATGAAGAATTTCATCCATAAATTCACAATTATTTTACGTTTTTGTAATATTTACGAAAAAATCGTAAAATATTTTCACTGTTTTAAACTCGAGATGTTTGAGGCATGTGAGAAACAGATGTAAAATAGATTCAGGTTTATTTTCGAGATTTTGAATATTTTTTACAAATCTGAAGCTTACGTTATCTGTTTTGGAAAGAGCAAAAATCTTTTATTATTCAAGAATTCAAATTTTCCAAAGAAACACGTGCCAAATTTTTTCCGTGATACCTCAATATCACACAGGATGTGATAAATAATGAGATTGACAATTTTCATTGATATCAAACAATCGACCATTAATTTTTCGAAAATATTGATTCATATCGCTCTCAAGTAGTGAGCAAACAAAAAATTTCATATTCAGAATTTTCTTTCTGATGAAAATTTCTAGATTCAACCAATTCAAGTTTTTCTAAATAAATTCCATTGAAATCTTCTTGAGAATCGTTGCAGATTTTTTTCTCCAAAGTTTTTAGTCTCGATTTTCCGGCTTTAATTTTTTCGTCCGTGCGACCTCGAGGAAGTCCCTCGTGTACCGCGGTGTGCAAAAGAGCACACGCTCTGTGACGTCGAAGACGACGTCACTTCGCGCGTTCGCTGGGTCACCTTGCCAATCTCTCTCTCGGTCCCCTCCCTTTCCGCCCGCTCACCCTTTTTTCGCATCCCGCTCGAATCGCAGAAGTGCAAGGTCGCAAAGTCGTTAACGAAAAAAAGAGTCATCCTTCGAACTGATTGGAAAGCCTCGAATTTAATTTCTCACAGGAAAAGGGAAAAAATAAATATAAAAATAAAATAAACTTAAAAAGGAGGAAAAAAATAATTTAGAGCAAATTACATCGCCCCCGTTTCGAGGTCTCGTGACTCTTCGAGGCGACCGAGGGCCGAGCCTTATTTTAGATTCGATATTTTGTCTGTTAACAGGTGCAAAGATGAGGAGAGAACGCACCGAGCCAGATGACCTGTTTTGCGAGGAGAAGATGCTCATAATTGACGGTGAGTGTCATTTATTTCCACGAATAAAATCAACCGTTTATCCACATTTTTAACGTCGAAAAAAAAAATCGCGATCCTCGCGATCTCATTTTCAATCATTTTACGATCCTGCCAAGCGTCGAAAAAAATCCTCGTCGAGGTAAAACGTATTTTTAGCTCCTAATTATGTGAATTTTCATCCAACAATCGAACATTTTTTCCCAAACCGGAAGAAGGAAACAATTTTCTTTACGACCCTTTGTGACTGGCTCTTTTGTCACAACGAGAGTCCCGAGAAAATTGTGAAGAAGCGTGACAAAACGTCGAGTAAAAAAAAAAAGACTCCGAGATACACGTGACTTCTTCCGCATTTTGAAGAACTTTTTTTTTTCTCCTCCATCTTCGACTTTGGGTGAAAAAGACGCATCGGCTGCTTTGCAAAATTCTTATTTTATTCAGTTCTTACCATTTTTATTATTTACTTGAGAAAAAAAATCAGGCAGACGATGATTCTCGCATGTATATGCGTGCATATATTTATAAATACAACACGTGTAATAAAAAGGCGAAAGAAAAAAGAACAAGTGTCTGGCAACCGCTTTGCGATTTCTGTCTCTCTCTCTTTTCGCTCTTTTCCTCCCCTACCACGCTCCTTCTCTCTTTCTCGCTCCTCTCGGGCGACAGAGAGAACGCGAAGTCGGCTGGCGGAGGGAAAAAGAGGAGAAACGCGAGAGCCGGCGACTCGCGCGCGTCATAACCTCAGGTTGGAGAAGGCGGCACTTAAGTTTAGACTTCAGTCGGCAATCGCGACTCGCGTAGCACCGGGACTCTTTCATTCATTTCGTATACACATGATCGGATAAACGGACAGTCGATCATACGTGAATCCGATCGAGAAGTTGACCAAAAAGAACGGTTCGAGTGTCCGATTTTTAAAAATCGATGTTCATTTCATTCTCGAAATATTTTTCGTTTCGAAAAATAAGATTTTGAACGACGAATTTGATTGATTTCGTTGTTTTTTCCTCTCATTCCCACTCCTTGAGATTTTCTGTGATTCCGAGTATACGATTTTATTTTGATTTTCGATTTCAACTTTGAAGATCAATTTTTTTTCCTCTTTTGGATTTATTGACCTCATTATTTCCTCTTCGATTTTTCTTCATCGTCTTTCGGAAATTTGCGCGAAAGACTTCCGGTCTGATCCTTCATTCGTATCCTCCCGCTCCCGATTCTCACCCGTAAAATCGCTGAATGAGATAAAGAGTAAAATGTAATGACAAAAACTTGATCGATTCATCGGATAGCCCGTGAGCATCGATCCGAGTGACGTTTTCTCCTCGCTCGTCCTTTCGTTCGGGAAAAAAAGCGAGAAGGAGAGAAGCTCGCTTCGCGAGCGCGACGTGACACCGAAGTCGGGAGAACGCTTCAAAGGTCGACGCTCGCGCGAGATAAGGAAACGTTTTTTCATCGCTTTTCGGCCCAGAGAAACGGAAGAAGCAGTTCTGATATTTGCTCGAATTAAACAGACATGGAACATTTCCAAAACTCGATACTCAACAAAACGTTCGAGAGATAATCGACGAATTATTCGTGGCGATAAAGAAAAAGAGAATTCCTCGTGATAAAAAGAAAAACATGTAAAATAAAATATTCCAGAGCATTCTGAGAGCATAGAACATTCAAACATTTCACTCGCGATTTACGAATGACGAGTAATAAAGAAATAAAATACGAGAGCAAAGAAAAGAAAAAATGGGAGTACCGTTGATGTCGGAGGTCGAGACGCCATTGATGACGGACGATAATAAAAATCAGTACGAGAAAAAATTTCACATGAACGTGAGCGTCGTAAAGTCGACGATCGATTGTTCGATAGCATCGAACAATAATATCGAGAATACAAGCGATGACGTAGGAGCTAATCACGGTGTTAATGCTCGTCTGGGGAGGGCCACGAATTTTGCGAATTTCGAAGACGTCGAGGCGAGCCGATCTCGCCAGTCGATCATTGGATTGATCGACGACGTAAGAATTCGCGCAACGCCGAATTCCTCGGTACGATGGGCACAACCGCCACCGAAGAAAAAATGGATCCGGCACTATCTTCTCGGTGAGACATTTTTCAAAGCTCGCGAAATGAATAAAATATCAGAAAGCAAACAGGAAAAGTACATAAAATAAGAATAGACTCGTCTTCGTTCAATTTTCGACGTCCCACAAACACTGAGCGTAAACAAAAATTTATTCATTTATTTATAACAATAAATTTCAGGGGTACGAAAATTCGGCGATCCTAATCTCATCTCTTTTCCCACGTGACGAGGTTCTTTTTTTCTTCTTTATTATTAATCGACGTGTCAATCGCAATGACGAATTCATGTCCCGATGCGCAAACAGAGGTTCGATCGATCAACAGGATTTCATTTGTATTTTTCACAAGGATTTTATTTATTTATTTAATTTCACTATTTTATGAGATTCTGAGGAAATTCTTTGTTGGCAAATGTTTATTTTTGTTTCTGGGGATTGACGATTAAATTGATCCTTTTGTGGAGATGGCGAGCAATTTTCGAATGAAATTTCAACCACATCAATTTATCATGAATTTGGCACGTCTGAATTAGGACATCGGGAGTTTTGGGGTGTTTGCTAATCAGCTTGTAGACACTCTTAATTACATTCGCCCATTTCTGTCAACTGAGAAGTGCAAACTCGTGTATATGTATTTTCGAGGACGGAAGAGTCCTTGTCAGTGGACACACATCCTTCAGCTTGGCAAATTTTCCAAAAGACAACGTGACCGACGTGACGTGATTCCAAAATTTATTTAGCTAAACGCGATATTTAAAGTGTTACGTTCAATCGAAATTAAGAAGGATCTTGAAATATATATCTGATTCGAATTTTCAGAAAAAAAATATTATTTTTTTATAATTTTTTTGCTAATTTTTATTCCGGGTTTGAGAATTCGTGTTGAGAAATTTCGTTAACGGATATCTTGTCAAAATCCTGTTCTCGTTATTCTATTCCTTCTTTACTTGAGCTTCCTTTTTTTAACGAAGAATTTTGGGGAGCCGTCTCGTCCAGGGCACGTGTAAAATTTCACAACGAGACGGAAAGGAGAGATGTCAAAAGCGGTTAAGTCTGGAACACCAAACCAAGGTCGAGAAGAGACATTTCGCTATACACGATCGTCAGGATCAATTACCGATCACATCGATTACACGACTCGCTGAGCTTTTCCTCTTTTTTCGTTAAAAAATTTCCTCTTCCTCTAAAAAAATTCCATGGAAAAAAACGTAATACGGTGAAAATTTATCGACACGATAAAAATACGAAATAATTTCGCTGCAAACAAATTTCATGAGAACGAAAATGGCGAAACATCGTAAAAATTTACTGACCCGAAATTTATAATTTTGCTTAAAAAAGAATTTACCATAATACGAGAAAGAGAAAATGACTAAAAAATATCAGTGTATGAGAAAAAATGAAAACACGTGGCTGAGGATCGCGCCGTGAGACTCGCGTGTCCGAAATTCACGCTCCTCATCTCTCACCATCGTTTCCCGATCTAATTTTATCGGCGCACTCCTCGCTTGGCGAGCAACCAATTCAATTCCGAACATTCCGAACCCGAGCGGAGATTTTTCGATTCGGGCTCGCTCTCCCGAGGATCAAGGACCTTTTTTTCCCCTTCGATCTTTCGCGCGTCCGGAGACGATTTTTTTCTCGCAAAATTTCTGCGGAGCTTCGGTCTCTCGGCTCAAAATTTCGAAGACTCGAAATGATCCTGCTCAATCTTTTCTTTATTTACAAAAATAGTTTTTTGTACTACTTTTTTTTCCCGTCCGGTTGAATTTCTTCCGCCTCATCGGCCGCATCGAAAAATTTGAATCTGCGTTTTATTTTTTCGTTTCTTCCTCTCCTCTCTCTCTCTCTTCCTCTCCTCGTCCCTGAGGTAACGACTCTTCATCGATTTAGACGCGAACTTTTTTTTTCGTTCCGAAGTTTCGCAACTCTCGAATTATTTTGGGACGCGAGAGAGTTACAACATTCGCAATACGGCGAGAAAGGAGAGAGGGAAAAAAACAGCGTTGGTAAATTTTCGACACTGGTAAACGGTCCTCGAACTCGCCATGAGATTTTGAAGCAATTTTTTACAAAAAAAAATTGTCGCTAAAAGCTTTGTCATATTTCTTTTTTTCTTGAGAACACGCACATGGTCCATTTTGAATTTGTTTTTATGTTTTTTTGTTTCTCGTAAACTTTTTGGAGGCCAGAATCTGCGACGAGGTCGCCATTTTTTTAGGTCAGGGTTCCCCGGCGTTGCCAATCCTCGCTTTCTTTCCCCTTTTTTCTCGTCCACCGTCGTCTAACGCGAAGATAAAATTCTCGCAGCGAGCGCCGATTGGCCAATCGCGATTTCCATTCGGGCGAGAAAAAAAGTCGCTGACTTTGGTCATCGAATAAAAGCGGAGAGACGAAAAATTCTATAGGTGTGTAGAATTAGCATAAATTAAAGGCGAAAATGTGCGAACATGCCTGACCAATCCACTCTTTTATTTCCTATCGTATATCTCGCCTTTTTTTAGCCCGATAGAGACGAACTGCCCCACGACAACATTCTTTTTTTAAAGCCTCCCCACTCCGAGGACTTTTGCGTGAATTTCCGAGAAATGTCCTCTCGAATTTCAGCAGTATTTCTCCTCCGGCCTTGAGGAGGCAAAGACGAGAAGGAGAGAAAAAGAGATGACGAGAGAGACCGAAGATAATAGAAAGATACAGAGAGCGAGAGAGAGCAAGATCGACGCGTCTCCTAACTGTAATCGTGTTTTTCTCTTCGTTTCTCTTCCGTTGCCATCTGACGAGTCGAAAAAAATTGGAAGAGGTGGAAAAAACGGCCGGAGAATCGCGAAAGAGAAAATCGAGAGAAAAAAAATGCGAAACGCGGGTTGTCTCGTCGGTGAAATTAAAGGCTCTCGCGATCCTTTTGGCAACGTTCGAAAACTCGTCAGACCATTGGTCGAGAGCCACCTTTTTCGCGGTTTCTCCCTCTTCTTTTGACAATTCGCGATTCCTATATAACCTTCCTCTCTCTCTCTCTCACTCTCTCGCTCTCTCTCGACGCCTCCCCCGAGGCTCGCTCCACTTCGACGCGACGCGCGGCGAGTGCCCTCTTCCGCCAATTTCCTCCACGAGAAAAACCCAAGGCGCTCCATTCTTATTCCTGATCACGTGGTCGCGGATATTCGCTATTTTCATCTTTCTCAGAAGCTTTCCGGTCTCCCGAGCCTTTTCCTTCCTTTTACAGGCCGGCGACGACCACGTGTTGCCCTCGCGATATTTCCTTTCCATCTTGTTCATTTTATTTTATTTCTATTCTTTTTCCTTTGTACTTGATAAATTTGTAAACGCGATTTTTTGACGTGAAACGTCTTTTTAAATTTTTATTTTCGATGATTCTTAGCACATCGACGTGGCGGATTTTGTATTTTATTTTATGATACTTTTTTTTTCTACACGAATTATTTGTGATATTTTCGATCTTGCAATAAACGTGAAGTTTTCAATATTTTTTCCACTTTTGTTTTGTAGACATATTGTTATTTTATTGATCATGTAGTATTTACGATTTTCGAAGAATATTTGCAAAATAGCAAACCGAAATTTTTTAAATATATTTTTCTTTTTTGTGTAATATTTAAATTACATTTTCGAATTAAATATTAACCAATGATTCTTGATATAATCTCCTGAGATGTTTTTATCTTTTTTATTACCTTTTTTTAAATCCAAATGGCGAACATTGAAAATCTTTCAGGTTGATTCTGTTTTTTAATCTTTTATTTCTTCGAAGGTATTTAAAACGTCGCGGTAAACACTAGCAAAATCTTTTTCGATATTCTCGATCTCGCGGTTTCTTCTTCCTTTTTCTCTCTCTGTCATTTTTGCGATCCAAAATGGCGTCGAGACGATTTCTCGCGTACCTGCATCGCACAATACCCGGCAGCGTGGTTCTACTTTTACTTTGACTGTGTCACCGACCTCTGGGCACTAATCGCTCACGAGACGGCGAGCGGTTCTCAACTCCAAGGACTCGAGATCTCGATGTTTCGAAATTTCAATTACGCTCCGCTACGTCAAACTATTTAATTCACTCCCATGCATTTCAAAAATCTTATCTTCAATCATCCAAGTTTTTCGAATTTTATTCGAATAAAAATTAAAACAAATTTACAGTAGACGGAAAATCAAGCACGATAAATAAATTAGATATAGAATAAAATAATAAAAAATTTTTTTAAATATTATTAAATTGCGATGAACAATTTATACGAAAATGATTTTTTTCGTTCGTCATTGACTAACGAGCGTCATTCACCGGTTCATTCGTCGCATATCGCGAATGGAATTCCCCCGTCTGGTAAGCTTTCCATTTAGTCCTCCTCGTTCTCTCTTCCACGCGATTTCGAGGACCTTGTTTTCCTTTTTGGAGTTCATTCGGACTCGTCTCTATTTGCTTTTTTGTTTTTTCGTTTCTCGTCCTCGACGCGAAAACAAAGAGAAAGGGAGGGAAAGCGCTTTGAGACGCCGGGAATAGAATCTTCACCGGAGGATTGGCGCGATCCGCGATACGGGGAGATAGCCAAGTTCCCTTTTCGTACATGAATGAGTTAGCTCCGAACAGGCGCGTGCTCGTACGCGTGCTTCGTCGCGTTAATTTATAACTCCTCTGAAAAAGAGACCAAATCCGAGTCGTACTCTCATTGGAGACGTAATGTATCCATGCATCTCTTTCTTTCTCTCTCGATCTCTCTCTCTCTCGCGCGCTCTCTCTTTCGTCGTGTACGGCAAGAAAAATAGAAATTAGAATGGCTCTCTGGCTACCGTCCTCCTATCACGTGGCCAATCTCTTCGGGGCTAATTCCGAACTGTCTACGGCCAGGAAAAAGCTCTCTACAATTTGAACATTTTACTTGGACTTTAATTATTTTCGATTTTTAAATATTCGTAAAATTTTTATTTGTTTTTCGCTGTATATAAATTTAAACATTCTGGTCAGATTTTTAGTTCAATTTTTTAACAATTTTTTTCACGTAAATTAAACCGTAAGTGGATTTTGGAGAAATTTACTAATAACTTGTTCGTCAAAGTTGACTCGTATGTCGAGTTTTGGAATTTCCTGAATTTATAATTTCTTTTTCGTAAGAATTTATTTGTTATTTTCATTTGGATACAAATTCACGAGTTTCTTTCGTGATGGCGCACCAATACTTTTACAATTTCCTAAAATTGCAATCGATTAACGGACACGACCCTTAAGAGACGAAAATTCGAATTATCGTTTAATATTAGTCGCCGGAGTCACGGCCATTCGGGTTCATACGTCGAGAATGTAGAACGAGGACATTTTGCGAGCTCATCAATATTCTACGAGTCGAAAATCCATTCTAATACGCTCGTTGAGGAAAAAAACATGCGTTAAAAAATCGTTTACTACTTCTTATTTTTGTACCGTCGCCGTTGAAAAATTTTAAAGAAATTGATTCTATTGATTTATGCACTCGTAAAATCGTTTCGATTTTTTTTATTATCTAAGCGAATAATTTTGAATTTTTTTCAATACGATTTAAATTTTATTTGCAGAGGAAGATCCCCTCGATGTGACGAGAATGAACGGGAACCACTCGATCGGTTCACGGGCGAGTCCGGTAATAACGAGCACGAGAGGAACGCTTCCGGTCTCCGGGTCGATCGGTTTGACTGTTCATCCCCATGTCCATCACGTGACCTCCCACCACCAGCAACAACAGCAGCTAAATCAGCAACAAACCCCGCCCCAGACGATTCACCATCATCACAACAATCACAACAGCACAGCGCACAATCATTACATTGAGAATCACAATTCAAACCATGCCCAATCCGGATCCCTCGTCGTCGACCTCGACTCCAGCCACGACAATAAAAAACATCGAAATGGGTGAGTTTTTGTCTTTATCGATGAGAAATTGAAAAAGAGTAGAAATTAATGGAAATCGATAGAAATCAATATTCCGAGAATGTGGAAAATTATAATTCAATAAGAAATCAATATCCAGAGTCTGAAAGTAATTTGTGGTTTAGTTTGCAAAAAATTAATTTGAAAAAATTACTTTTCTTGTAGTGAACGATATTAGCATAGATTCAAGTATCATGCAAGGTTGTAGATATGAAATTTTTACCACAAAATTCTTTCGATACTTAAAAATAAAAAAGAAATAATCATGTTCATTATTTCCGGAATTTGTTCGCGTGCCAAGGTAATATCATTACCGTTGAGAAAGAATGTTAATAAGAAAATGTTTAAGAGTTATACCTGATCTCATTTTCGTTGCATATCATTCGTTGAAATATTCAAAATAGATTTTTTGTCATTTCAAAATTATCGAGAGGTAAAAAACTTGTTATGATTAAATTTTCAAGGTGATTAGCATTTTTACATAAATTTTTAGTCAGATGATCATAGTTATTGATTATTTGAATTATTTACGTTATTTTAAAAATTCGATTTTTTATATCCTTTACTTTTGATAAAACTAAATCTATCGGTGAAAAATACCACTAAAAACCCGAATCAACATTGTGTATTAAATTTATTCTAAGTCGTTGTTTTGTGAAGAATAAGAAACTACAAATAAAATTCTACGAGACCAAGAACTTGAGTTAAGATTCGGTATTCGTCGATTCTGCATCGATCGTCATTGATAATATAATCGATCGGCGTTTCGCTACGTTCTGTTTTTTTTCTTGGTTTCTCAACAACGAAAAGACCACCGTGCGTAATCCGATCTGGCACGAGAGAGGTCCATAATAAGCTCGAGAAAAATCGTCGCGCTCATCTCAAGGAGTGTTTCGAGCTGCTGAAGAAACAATTGCCTGCCCAGGACGAGAAGAAATCATCGAACCTCTCGATTCTTCACGCTGCCATCAGGCACATACAGGTGAATTTATTAAAATTTTGCTGCCATTATCAAAATTTATTTAATTTCCGAATGATATTTTTTTACATTTTTTATCATAATTTTTACACTCATTAAAAATTGCTTATTATTTTTTCAATTCCATTCTCATTGTCTCTAAATTTCTGACTCTCTTATTATTTTTATTCGTTATCGCACGAAATTCTTCATCTTTTGGATTTCTCGATCATTTCTCTTTTGTTTGATGTTGTTCTACTGTTTTAAATGTTTTTTTCTACTTTGGCTCAAAACGTGACGCGCGAACTACGATCGACCTGAATTTTATCGTTCTCGTTTATCTTCCAGCGCGAAAGAGCGAGAGAGACGGAATTCAAATATCGTTTTAACAATCGATCGAACGACGCGCTTGCAACGATCCTTGGAAAGATAATTATCTACCGATTTACCGTTTTTTTCATTCAGAAAGAAGGAAAGATTCTTATTCGTTCCTCTTTAATTCGAGATACGAAATTCTATGTGAACAAGACAATTTTTTTAGTGAGAAGAACGATAGAAAAAAGAACTTTACATTCTAATCTCGCGTATTTTAATTTTGATTTTTTTTTCTTTCGTTTGTCGAAATCTTCAAAACAATAAAATACAATTTTGGAGTCCGCGCCTCAGGGAGATTTTGACATTTAACGAGCTTTCGTAGACTTGTTTTTGCTTTGCTGATAGCAGATCGTTGTAAAAGCTGAAAAAAAATGTTAAATGGAGGAAAAAAACGACAAACCACTTTTTCATAACTGTTCGAATGCCGGATGGAGCGATAAATTACACAACGGTTCCAGACGATGTTCTCTCGTTCCTCGAACGTGTTTGATGAGTTTTTTCTTTCCATTTTTTTTACAAAAAAAAGACGCAAAAAGTCTGTTCGATCTATATTTAAAACACTTCGAACATCGCGAGGTAAAAATTGATCTCATTTCCCTGTTTGACTGTGACAGAAAAAAAAAACAGAAAAAATTCTCCGCTTCTTTCTAATTTATTCTCGAGTAAAAAATTGTAAACAAAATTCCCATGCGGTCGACAAATCGACAAGTAATCTAGAGTACTATACTACCATTTCTTACAATAATTTTTTGCAATGAAAAGATCGAAAAATTAGAATAAAAATAACAATCGAATTTTTGTCCCAAAAAAGCTGAGCAGACGAGGAATCGATGAAAACCCAAAGCTTTAATCAATGACGTAATTTCGTGGGCGTCTTGTTATCATTCTCGATCGCGTATTTGCGGAACGAGCCGCAGGCTCGAAATTCGAAGAAATGAAAATATAATTTATTCATCAAGCCAATTCGTGCGTTAAGGTGCTAGACTGTATGTAAATATTCGTAAAAACGTGTCATCTTCGGTGCGTCCGCGTGTGTTGTTCTCTTTTCCCCCCGTCGACCGGATCATTCGATCCCGTGCGTGCTGCTACGGGTGGCACTCTCGTGAATTAAAAAAAAATGATTCTGAACGCGTCAACGGCTTGACCTTCCTCAACATCGAGACGCGATGAAGCTATGACAACTCCACAGTATTTTTTTTTCTTCTTATTTTTCTCTCTCGGAGAGTCTCTCGTTAATTCTCTCTTTCTCTCCCTATCACGCAACTTTCACGTGACCCGATAATCAACTTCGAAAACTTCTCCTCTTTTTTTTTCTTCTCGTTTTCTCTCCAAAAGCAAAAAATGTCCGTATCTAATTTATCTCTTACATTTTCCTTATCTTCGTGTCCGCGCGATGGATCTCTCTCTCTCTCTTTCTTGTTTCTTTTTTTCTTCTGCTTCGCTGACATACGCGCCTTCCCACTCCTCGATCGCGAACTTCGATCAAGGACGACGTATCAGGGATAGGTCAGCGTTTATCTTCAACTTCGCACCGTCTCGCTTCATCCGCCTCGCTCCTCCCTTTTCATCAATTCAGGACCAATTTCGAATATCATCAACACTATTTATCTAAATGAAGATTACAAAGCAGAGGTTAATAATAGTTGCTGTGAGACGAGTGACTGAATTATCACCGAAAAAATATTTTTCTGACTTCTTAATTACGAAAAATTATAAAATCTCATAGACAATATCTATTCGAGTTAAATTTCTGAGCAGCATTTTTTTATCATTTCTACAAAAATACGTAAGAAAGGAAATTATTTAAAAAATCCATCTCAAGAAATAGTTCAAATAAAATAACAAGAAAAATGATAAAAATTCTTGTATAGTCGCATTTAAAAATTAATCATCGCACGCTGTTTCATTTCTATCAAACTTTCAAGATAGCTCTCATATGAATGAACAAATCGTCACGAAACGAACGAACAAAGAGAGATAAAAAAATGAAAGCGAATCTCGATTTAAAGACGAAAGTGTTTTCTGCGCGATTTTCCTTTATCATTTATCCAATCTTTATCAAATAATCGCGTTATCGTCGCTGCGAGGTTTGCATCGTGCGTTCGAGGATGTTGTCCCGTACGCAGCGATTTCGGGCGTGATTATTTTCGTCCGGCGCGTTGAAACCTCCGAAGGTCGTTCGCGCAGGAAAATTGATATCGGCGAGCGAGACGAGGGGAATGTGGCGAGCCGAAAAAAATTGTTTACATTTTTTTGAGGCGTATTTTCGGACGAGGGAAACCACGTGCGTGTGTATGTGTGTCTGTATTACGTGCATATATTATGTGTACACTTTACACGACTGTTTTTTACACATATTTTTTTCACCTCTCTTTATCCCTGTGCTTTATAAGTACACTCGAACATTCTCGCGTGTCTTCTCGTCCGTGTATCTCACGTACGTGTTTACCGCGTGCGAAAACGTATGACGCGAGGAGAGAAAGATTAATGCCGGGGGAAGGAGCGAGCGAGAGATATTTCCCTTTCTCCATTTCTGTTGACGATAATGCTCAGCGGGGAACGAGGAGAGAGACATCGGGATGTAAATTCGCGAGAGTGAGAAAGATCGAGGAGAGACAGCACCGGCGTGTCCCCGCGAAGGTCGTTTACCCCTCCCCGGCGCGACTATACCGAACGCGATCCGATTTTCCCTCGCCGCTCATTCGCTATCGCCGTATACCTGTATGCATGCACGTACAGTGCTCTCTTCGTGTGTACATTCCACCACTTCACCGGCCGGCGATCCCCACTCGCCCGGCATCACCGCCAGTGCCACCTCGCGCGCGCGTGTGTCGCGCGCTTCGGGCGATAACAGCGCGCACATGGGCTCTGCTCTCCCTGTCCGTGAGCCTATGTAACTTTTCGGCCACGTGATCGAGGGCGGCCATCGGTACTCGGCCTCGTGGCACGTACAATTCAAACGTACTGCACTCCTCGAACCACTCCCTGCTCTTTTTCCTCCTCCGCTACAATTATTTTTGTCTCGTAACGTTTTTATTTTTCTCGAATTTTAAACGGTATTTTCGGTTTTTGGGAAATTCGTAACAGAAAAAAATTTGAGGAAAATTTTCCGTCGGGCTTTAAATCACTTCTGCCATGAGCGATTCTTTGACACTTGTAGGCTTCTTTCGAATTTTATTTTTGGAATACCGAAAGCGTTATCGTAACTATAAATCGCACATTTTACCTTCTCGAGTCTTTCTTTTTTTTTAAGGAACGCTCACTTTTTTTTTTCTTCGCGTTTATAAATCAATTGCGTCAATGCCGAACCGGATGCCAGGATTATTCGTTGAAAAAAAAAGTGTCCGATTTCACTGTTGACGAATAAGTTACGCAGGTGCGTTGGGACCAGGAGTTTTCTGAAATTTTTAACGCGTAGGCGGGATTTATATGCGCGAAAAATTGCAAGATTGAAAAATTTTGGGACCGTGGAAGGGCCTGACTCGCGACTTCTGGATGCTCCTACTATCTCCTCATCGTCCACGCCCATCTGCTTTTCAGCAATAAAAAAAATATATTTTTGTGTACGAGCACGTACGTGCGAGCGTATACATAAAACATGCGAGGAGACTCGGTATCGAATTGCGAGAAAACGAGGCGATCCAAAAATGCCAATGGCGCGTAAGATATAACTGGCCGGACGGTGATATATCTCCGACAGTGAAACGCACGAGATCGAGCGAACGAGAAAAAGAAAGAAGCGAGAGAAGAAGAAAAACAACAAAAAAAAGAACAGTGAAGAGAGCGCATGTATTTAAACTCTCCCGAATGAATTTTTTCCTCTCTCGAATAAAATAAGAAATTCAAATCTAATGTAAATACTAAAATGATTAGTTAATCGTCACAAATAAAAGTTCATGCTCCGATCTCTGTCGTTCGCAATTTTTATCCACTGAAAGCGAGATCGATAGTATAAAATGATAATCGTACATTCGTTTTTATCACACGTTTTATTTCTCTTTGAAAGAAAATAAGAATTTCAATAGAATAAGAACTTCAAATAGAATCTACATCGAAGAAGAATTAGCTGGTGAATCGTCACGAATAAATTTCATTCGCTTTCTACAGTTTGCAAATTTTTTACCATTCTTTTTCAATAAGTAATGGGCGACGTGAACAGACACTTGGCGATCCGCGGAGAGCCGTGAGTCATTATTTATAAGGGGATATATTTTATTTGCGACAAAGCGTAACAGTGAGTACATGACTCAGATATTCGTGCGGACGTTAAAAAATGAAAAGTAAAAAAAAAAAATAGAAAACGTTCGTACAGAATCGACGTATGAAACGAGCACGTGGACAAATGGACGCGTGCGCCGGGCTCTTTCCTGTCTCCTCCCCCCTCTCCGCCCCTCTCTCTCTCTCTCTCTTCGAGCTGCATTTATTTTAGTTGAATATTCGATACGTATGAATGCATGTGTGCATCGGCAAATGTCCTACCACGTGTGGTGGAATTTCTAATAGCGACGACTCGTGCCAGCATGCACTGCCACGTGCATCTTCCCTCCCTCTCTTCCCTCTTTTCACTATTCTGACCTCACCGCCCCTCCGCATCGTTCGATACTCGCAACGAGCCCGGCAAACCGCCGGGGCTGCCGAAATTTATTCGCAATTTTCCTTTTTTTTTGCAAATGGAAATAAAACATTTTTTCTTTCGATACTGAAGCAATTTTACCGTTTCTTGAAATAATTTTTTATCGACGGTTTATATTTTTGCAAGGATCTTTTTATCATTTTCATTTTTGTATATTTTTTTCGAAACCAGTTTTTTGCAGATTTTTCTCACTGTTTTTGAGAATTTATTATTTTTCGTTTGGTTATTTTAGATCGTATAATTTTTGCATTCTTACGAGATCGCATTTACACTTCATTTCACTTTTCAAGGATAAACTGACGCGTACGCGTGGGAATAAGCGATCTTTCTTTCAACGTTTGATTTTTTTTTCATAGTCGGAGCTTGTAACGCGAAAAAACTGTCAAAATTATGGGCCAATAAAAAGTATTTTTCGAGATATCGAGTTTTTTTTATTTATTCGAAAATAGTGGCGGAAATTTTTTTTTTCTCGTCTTGAAAGAAAGAAACGAACAGACGATGAACATAATTCTTCATATATAATTTTCCTTTCATAAATTCGATTTCGATAAAGGCAAATTCCCGATGAAATCTAAATTATGAGAACACCGGAGCCAACATTCACGGTCCCGATTTTTTTTTCTTTTCAAGTGACTTTACTTCTTCAATATTTTTAATATACATATTTTCAAGTCTTGCTCATAACTTTTGTGCAAGTCGTTGATGTTTTCTTGGCGAGCGAAGATACGAAAACATCGAGATGAACGTAAATATAAAAGAATAGAAATCACCGCGGACAGGGATTAATTTACTCGATTGCGATGATGGCAGCCGGGGCTCAAATTGTTCGAATAATTACGACAAAATAGACAGAATGAAGAATGAAATATAAATCGATATAAATAGCTGTAATGACTTTCTAAGAAGCACTATATTATTTTCTCAAAAATTCAGGAAATTGTTCAACTTTTGTTCTATTTTCCAGACTCTGAGAAGAAAAGAGCGAGATTCAGAGCACGAGATGGAAAAACTCGCGAGAGAAAAAATTGCTGCCCAACAGAGGATAGTCGCCTTGAAGAAGGAATTATCGGCCACGTGGGATCACATTGATTTCAGTACTCTGCTGCAGGAACAGAATTCCACGTTGGATCCAGCTGCCTCGAAGAATGGTGAGTAGAATTTTTTACGGATAATTTAATTCTCATTTTTCTTTTTTTTCGACTGGTAAATCGATTTTTTATTATTTTTTTATTTTTGTTTAATAAATTGAAAAAAATGTAATGTTAAAAAATGATAAAATTCTCTAAAAGTTTCAGAAGGAATGGAAGTCGACGTGACAGGTCTGGCACGTGGAGGAACGAGGTACAGCAGTACAAGCAGCCTGAGCAGCGCTGCCACAGCGAGCTCACCTCAAAATCACCAGACGATAACCACAAGCTCGAACGTCCACAATCAGGTCGCGACCGCGGCAGTCGTTTGCCAAACGCAGGGCCTGAATCTCGCTCAGAGCTCGAGGGAGAGTCCACCAGCGAGTTCGAGTCCGGGAGCGTCAACTCCTAGCATTCCTACACCCGCTCAAGTGAGTTGAGAATTACAGAAGATATCAGAACATGTGCGACATCTGAAAAATAATTCCCGGGGGGTGAAATCGATTTTTCGATTTTCCATTTGAGTCTTGAAAGATCATAAAAAGACTATTTTCATGACATTCCATAAAAAAACGATAAATCCATGTGTCGCTTTAATTAAGGAAAAGGTCGTAACCACCACGGCAGGAGTGATGCAACAGCAATCTCACCAGTTGCATCTACCGATGTTGAACACGAATCAAGGCCTGGCAACGATCGTTCCAACGCTCCAGCACATTGGCCCGGGTCTGAGGGTAATTCCTGGCGACACAAGACAGCTCCTCGTAGCTCATACCACGGGCAACAACGAGACGCGTCCTCTGACTCTGGCTGTACAAAATTCGTCGGATCAGTCTCGATCGCTGATCGCTGTGCAGACAAGCACCGGAAGCGAGCCGAGACCCGTCGCCCTCGTTGTTCACTCGTCCGCCGCTAACGACAACAGAGTCACTTTCGTCCATTCAAATTTGTCTAACAACGACAGGCCACTGGCCCTCGCTGTACAATCCTCAGCGAACGAAGTCAGACCCGTTACTTTTGTGCATTCTGGTAATGAAGCGAGACCACTCGTCCTGGCAACGCATGCTGCACCAACTTTGAACGTCACAGGTTAGTGTTTTTTTTAAATATTATTTTCTATTTGATTGAAATATAAGTATAAATTATATATTCATAATTTTCCTGCCATTCCAATTAAAAGATGTGTTATCATTTAATTTATCTTGATATTGTTGTTTCTTATAGCTGCTCAAACCAGAATAAGAAGTGGCGAGGCCCAGACAACCCATAAAATGGTCGGTGGTGTGACTCTTGTTGGTGGAAACGGTTCGGAGCTGACGAGACTACCAGGAGGCGCAGAACTAAATATTCTACCCGCAAACGGTGTGTTCCGTTCCGTCAAGGCTCAGCCACTCACTGTTCCAGGAGGTGACTGACCGCAAGATTCGATAAAACAAAAAAAAAGAAACTTTTTTTTCTCTGTAAAAAAACAGTTGACCAGTTTGAGTGCTTGAGCCTTAAAAACTCTTTCGTACGTGATCGTCACCTTGTCCGGTTGCTTAACTACCCGACTAGTAAATGTGAGGACCCGGGTTCAATTCCCTCTTGGCACGAGAAAAAATTACAAACTTTTTTTCAAGCATTTTTCAACTTGGGCAAGCACCATTACTCCAAGGCCGATTCGCACTACATTGTGATTTGGTAATTAATGGTGCTAGATTAAAATAACGAGCATTTGCAGAGCGTCTCGCTGATCTTTCACACTAAGCGAAGGCGCTTTGAAAATGCGCGACATGAATTCATTTTTACAAACTGTTGTTCGCGAAGAAGATAAAGTCAAATTTTTTATCCTTTCAACATTTACACTCATGCTCATCGTAAAGAATAAACATTAAAGAAAAATATTGAGAACAATGATTTTTCAGGTTTGACCCTGAGCCATGCGGGGGTCTCGCTACAGACTTCGTCGGGCAAAACAGGATCAACGGTGATGCAGACGAATCCGTCTACGGAGGGACAAATAACCCACATAGTGGGTCAGCATGCTCCGCTGTCTGCGCTGACACCGATAGTAACGCCGATGACGGTGGTTTCCCAAGGAAATCAAGTGACTGCGCACATCCTCGCGCCGACGAGTCTCGCAGGGAAAATGATAACAACGCCTATCTTGAAATCCGTTGGACAGGTACCCCTCGTAAATGCTCAGTACATAAACACAACGACGCTTGTAAAACCGGTCGTCGTTGTGAGTACGTCGTCGAACACCTCTGTACCCTCGACAATCCCGTCAAGCACGCAACCCTCGGCGACGACGCATTCGAGCGTCTGACAGGATCGAAGGAGAGGAAAGTTCGCTTGAGACGAGGCTCAGGAGTTGTCGATTATCGTCGTTTTCGCCCGGTTGGCACTTCACCTTCGGTTATTCCTACGATCAATCGAGAAACTTTGTGTTGACGAAACGCTGCGCAAAATGATGTTTGAGCTCTTAAGTACGTTCCGAATTTCTCGAGGATGACCACCGCGAAACGAACTGATTTCTTTTTTCCCATTGATAGATTCGTGTTCTTCTTGTCGCTGAAAAATTTACTTTTCTTCGAGCAAGCGAGCAGAAAGGGTTCTTCTAAAGAGTGTTTTTTTTTCACAAAATATTCGAGTAAGTGTAAAGCTCGAACGTACACCTTCTCGTCATCTATATTTCGTTTATTTACTTGTTTAACATCGGTCATCGCAATGCGAAGAAAAAAAAATCCTTTGCACGAAATTTTTTCAACGTCGCAATGCGATTATTTGTATTGATATCAAAGTTTACGCGCAAGGAAAAACGCTTTTTAAATCTCAAAGAAAAAATTAATAACAATTATAAGATATTTTTGCTCATGCATTTTTGTGAAAATTGGTCTCTAAATTGCTCACAGTTCGTCAAAAGGATGAGGGTAAATTTTTCATTTCTCTCGTACGATTCCTATTTATATATAATTGTTATATTATTATTATTATTTTTACTATTATAATTATTAGATCAAATCTTTTTTGTAAGCTTTTGATTTGAGACTGACACGTTGCGACGAAATCATTAACGAATTTTGGCGGAACCCGTGAATCTCTCGGGTAGGGAATAAGAATCGAAGACTGTGATTTGGATCGAAGCGAGGTAGATCGGCACCCGTGCAAAAATGCGTAATTAATTTAGAGAATTTTTTTTTTCAAGAAAAAATAGCGCAACATTTCACAATAAAAAAGTAGATTTAAAAAAATAGTCGAATTTTTGGCTGCATTTAACTTTGGTCTAGATAACATTTTGTTGCGAATTTTCGTTTGTTTACACTCGTGCATTAAATGCGAAAATGCTGACGTCCATTAACGGTCGATGAATCGATTTGTACGGCTGTACAATCTCGTCCAGAGCTGGACAGTATTTGCATGGAAAATCATTTAAACAAATCACTAAGAAAATTGTTAATATTCCTCACGAAGGGGTAATTAAAAATTATTCTTAAGCATGCAAGGAAGAAAAGAAAGAAGTAGCTTCGACTTTTATCTCATCACAATAACTATTTATAATTATTTTATCATGCCATTCATCGTGGTAATTCATTACTAAGAATGTTCATCTCGATAGCGTATAATATTCTTATTTACTGTATATCTTTCTTTGTAATTCTTTAAATTATCAAATTCAAGTGGGCGAATCAATCGGAATACGAGGACGCTTTGTTCGCATGTATTTTCATCGGAATAACCAAGTTGTTGTGATGACGAAATTACGTCGATTGGTCTTGTGTTGCGAGCTTGGAACGTTTTTTTTTATTTCCATCGATCGGAGAACGTCATGTCTGTGCATATAGACCTTTGTGAATCTGCAATTTTCTCCGATGAATGGTCGTTACGACGGTTGTGAACGACTAAAAATTCCCAAAACTGTAGGCTCGTCGAGGATACTTTTAAGACGAGAGAACGAGAACTATTCTTATTTTATTCCCATCTCCATCAACGCCGAGACAAACTCGAGTAATAAAAAAAACCGTGATGAGAAAAATTGAACAGGAAAAAAACTTACTTGACAAAGCAAGGTTAATTTTCCAATGCGCGAGAAATGTAAGAGATGGCGAAAATGTTCGAACAACGGATACACGAGCAATGTGATACAAGTAATTAATGAAATTAATTATCGGAACATCTTAGTGATAACGGAGAATGTTAAGCTGTTTCCAGTGTAGGAGTCTTTTGCTAACTGCAGAACTATTCGCTAACATCTTTTAAAGGACAGTACATACCTAAATGTATATAGTATACAAAAAATAAGAAAATGAATCATGATATATGATTGTATTGAGTATATTGACGAGTGGAAAAAAATTGTGAGAATGAGAGCGAGGCGAGGTAAAAGATTAATATTTAAACAAAAAAAAACAAAAGAGCGAGAGAGAGAGAGAGAGAAAGAAACAAAAAATAAATGAGCGCTCAATTTTTAACGCGCTGGTTATATGCCAGTGCTGTATGTGATTCAAATTACACAGTAGAGTTTGTATGATGCGCCTAAAAATCGAGGGAATGTCCAAAAATGAAAAAAAATGAACAAAATATAAAAAGAAAAAAATAATAAATCATGTTGACAGTGTAATCGGTGTGTGTTGCATTGGCATTGTAGAATTGTGGTGTTGGGTCGCGGGAAAAACGTAGATATACCTTTACTTACAGCGAGCAGAGAGAAAGATTTTTATAACGATTGTTCTTGTCGCTTTTCTTTTTTCCTGCCTCGTTTTATGAGACGGCCGTCACGTATTCTCAGCTGGCGATTAAAACAGAGCCAATTTCGTCGTAGTCACTAGAGAAAGAGAAACGATAAATTGTCCTCTCGTTGAGTCTTTCCTCGCTTCATTAAATTGTCATGGAGCTCGGAAGATGTATGAAACGATTTGTAAAAAAAAACGACACAATACCGAGCGCATAATCAAATGATTTGAAGATATGAAAGAGAAACGTATTTATTGAACGCTCTTCAAATGTCCATCCAACACAACCGAGTTTCTCGACCATCCGTGAATGTTTCAGGGATTAACTCAAATTTCCGAATGGATATTCTCGAAATACAAAATAATACAAAGTTGGACGGAAACAGCACGGTGTGGTACAAGAAAAAGAAAATAAAAATAAAACTTCACATGCATACACAAACAACTAATTTTAAAGAAATCTTAATAGTTAGATAACACGAGAGAAAAATTTTAAAAATGAAAAAAAAGAAAACTTCCTCTTTGCACGTTTGTCCATCGATGATGTTATCGTTAAGGTCTGTCTTTCTTTTCCGAGTTCAACGATGATGCGGCAATAGTATGAATATAAAAAGCGCGCGTAGTTTCGATGTGGAACTATAAACACGAGCGTTACAGCAGAGTTGTTGAACGTCAGTTAGAAAAAAAAAGCAAAAGTTTGTAGATTGTTTGTATGGGTGAGTGGGAGCGATTGAGCGAGCGAAAAAAATAGTGAAAAAAAAGAAAGAATGGAAACCCTAAAAGTTATTGGGCCGCAATCAGCCGATTGGATTGATTAAGAATATTCGTTAATGACTTTGCTGTACATTAACTCTGTATATTTCTGTAAATAAGTAACTTAATGGTAACGATAAATTTACTATATGTCTACGTGTTAATTTTATCTATTACAGTAAGGGATTCGCGTTTCCATGTAAATATTCGAAACGAATAGTCTTGCTGTAATAAACCTCATTCAAAAAAAATTTTCAAGGCGAACGAATTATTTTCGACTGACCGCAAACTCTCTCCAAGGTAGAAAAAATTTCGTAGTTCGATAGACGGTTCCATTTATTTTATCGTCTATGTATCTTTTTTAATTAAAATATTTTGCATCAGATTCTAGTCAATGTGTAATTTGATGCTCCATTTATTAAAAATATGCATTAATTCACATTGCCTACTTCATTACTTTCAGATAGAGATTCAAGTTCGACACCATAGTAAATATGTCATCTAGCTACAGTATTGAAACATTACTAGCACAAGACCCTTCAAAATATATTTATGTATAATAATATATATTTTTGTTTCTTTAAATATTTATATCGTCATTTCATGTTATTCGAGATTCTTACAAAATACTAGAATTCATCTAGCTCTTCGGTACATTTTGAATAGCTAACTACAGTTATGTATCTGGACATGATTTTATTTTATTTTTATTCTTTTTTTATCTAAGCTTTTGCTTGGTCGAGTTGTATTACGGTAATTATGAACATTCAAATCGGCGGACAACCCGCTTGAATTAAAATTTCCAAATAATCGTAAAGTCCTTTGTAAAATCTTGAATTATTTGTTTTTTTTTTCATTGACATTTTTATCTTTATCGTCGCTTATCATTTAATAGGGAAGAGAATTGTTTTTTATTATTTCGTGAAACAAACACGCGAAGAGCTTCTGTTACATTTTTGCAGAAATATCATTTTGTATTTTTTTTCCTTCTCGGTGTTAATGACACAAAAAACAAGTTTTCGTGCGTTTTATCGGTGCATATCTAATTTTTTTTTCTTGGTGATCTTAACTCGAACTCTATCCTGCTCCTATAATTTATTACAGTGAAAAGTCGTATATCGAAGACGGCGTTTGAAAATATCAGATCTTCTATGATACAGTTTTTATCTATAAGAAATAAGAATACTTTTTTTTTATCGAACGATCACATAACGTAGTTTATGTAGGTACAATTCAATCAAGAAAAAACTCTTACATTGAAATTATTACAATATTTGTTACTCGCTCAAATGTACAAACACGTGAACGTGAAAATAAAATCTGTACAGCTCGACAAAGGAACTAGAACACAATCGTAGAAATGGCCTTTTTCAATATATCGTTTTTTACTATTTGAATTTTTGAGTAACTGTACTGTGGCTGTTTTTCAATCCCGTAATAATAACCGTACTGACAGAAATAAAAAGATTTTTGCGAAATGCCCTTATTGTGAAAAGTATGATAAAAAAATAAATTGGAAAAATTCGTTACAAAAATCGCTGACCTGACAATTCTACAGATTCGGTGCAAACTTACTTATTACGCGTAATTAATTGTGTACGATTATAGAAAATGACTTACGATTATCGGAGTAATATTGTGAGTATAATCGCTTTGGTTTTTCCTTCGGTGATAGTAACTTTATAAAATATAGAAACTTAAAGCGATGGAATTGGCACTGTTACCATACAATATTTAAAATGTAGTAGTACTTTGTACTCGCAAACATCGAAATGAAAAATCCATTCGAAAAGATCGAACATGAACACTCAATGCAAAAATCAAACTCCGTTCTTCGATATACAATATTTTTGTTATATTGTTTTTTTCAATTTTTTTAGTTTTTAAAGTGTTAGTTACATTATTTATAAACATATAAGTTCATATTAATAAAGATTACAAACTATATTAATTCCACCGGAGTTAGTTCGAGAAAAAACTGAGTTTTCTCGTTTGAACAAAAGTTGAGTAGTGCCACACGAAAGGAAATTATTTTAAATTATATTTTCGTAATTTACTAAATCTCTTAAATTCATAAAAATCATTCACAATATCTAATTATTGCTTTGTAAATAAAAAAGAATTTAATGGCCTCTTGATCGAACAATGCCAGCGTGCGATTTTTTATTTATTTTTCTTTCTGTTTCGTTTCGAAAAATCGCACACAATCGTTTTCGTGTTTGTTCGTTAAACGCAAAACGAAAGATATCGTAATGCGTGTTTTGATAACCTCTGGTTTATCCATCTTTTTCGTATTTCATTGGTTTTAAAATCCTTTCATCAACTCAAATTAGTAATCGGATATTACGATTAAAAACATAAATTTATGGTTAATTATATTTACTAATTTACTTAAACCGTGATTAAATGAAATATAATATATTAAATGTGTAAGCGTTTAAACACAATATTCCGGTACACAGAAGTCGCTGACATATAATTTTTCACTGCAAACACACGCAATTCTTTCGTTAGCTAGACGGCGAATGAAAAGGGACGAATCGTGGATTAATCGGTTGTACAACTGTCGTTAAAAATGCTCAATCGCGTCGTTTTTTGCTATCATCATTTTTCATTGCCTAAATTTTCTTACACATGATTTTCAATGAATCCTCAATCTCTTTCATACATAACTATTTGGTGTGCGGGGCTGAACTTAACAAAGAAGAGAAAATACTGGCAGAGTAAATTCCCTTTTATTTTGTAAAAATGGTAACTCAGGTTTCTTCGTGGAATATTGAAGAAAAAGACAACATTGAAAATTGGAATTCTTAAAAAAGAGCTAGCAATCGTTCGGTCATACTTGTAAAAAAATCGTGATCGGAACTCTTGTGACTACGCGGTGCGAGTATTCGCGATGCTTAAAAAAATATCAACAAGCGACGCGAAGAACGCGTATAATTTGAACGCTCGATCACCAATAGGCGAACACTTCCTAGGCATTTTTCAAATCTATTTGCGCTAATTTCAAGAAGGGAAGACGATTACGACCGTGATTTGTACTTGAGTTCGAGATTATTCTTCTGAGATACACTACAAGAAAAATATATTTTTTCGTATCGGGATTTTTCACACTCGGTATATCGAGAGCTCTCAAATTTATAAATTTCACTTTTTATCGGAAAAGTTTCAGTGCGAGCTTGCACTTGTCGCGATCCCTCTCAAAATTCGTCGTTGATGGCATTCGAATTTTCTCTCTTTTTGCTCGTTTTTCGTTCTCTTTTTTTCTCTACCGTCCCAAATTAGCGTATCTACGTTCGTGTATGTACATGCTTGGTACGGCTAAAGTGTACTGTCTATGTACATTTTTCCTCGCTCTGCCTATTTACCGAGAAACGCAATGGAATCGACCATTTGGTGATCGAGCGTCAGCAAATTTAAAGAAGCTTGCAAAACACAATTTATCGAAAGCGTCGCCTTCGTCCGTCGTATCTCAAAATTCTTTTATTATCGTAATCAAAAGCTCAATCGTAATGCAAGAATTCCCTTCGAGTATAATTTTCAACGACCGTTGAATAGACCCTTATCTGCCTGCCATTTATCGCGATATTCGTAACATTAAACACTACGAACACACCTCACGCTGATTCTATTTTTACATTACTTCATTTCTTCCTTCCATCCACCCCTACTCTTCATTCTCCATAAAGTTTACCTACTCAGTTGAACACAATGATCGAACGTACTCGATCACAATAGTTTTCTAAATTTAAAGACGTTTCTTTGATTTGTGTGTATTACAGCAGCAAATCGCGCGAACAGCTGTTCTCATCGTTCTCTTTGAAAACACTCTTCTTTTTTTTGTCTTCAGTCGCCAATCGCCTCGTCCCCGTTGGAAAATTTTCTGCTGTGTAATACTCGAACCCAGTGTAAATTACAAAAATTGAATATCGTATTTTGGTGCGATTCGAGCCAAACTATTTTTTTCTAGAATCGCTCTGGAAGATTAAAGATCACGCTTTTCACCTACTACAGTTTTTCTTCATGATTGTACAATTAGTCATGGAATGCAATTCGACACAACACCACACGTGATGAGAAATACGATTACGAGAGGAAATGACAAATACAGCTTTGACTTGTACCTATCCATTTCTTTTTTAAATGTATACTCTTTAGAAGTATATGAAGCTTAAAATCTCCACACGGTGATGTGCAATCTTAGAATGTTTTTTTTTCGAAAGTTTCATTTGAAAATTGTTGATCCCTTCGGAAATAAAATGCGAGAAGATTTCTGACTCGAGTATTGGAAGAATATTTCAGGGCCTGGACATTTTATACTTAGTACGTTTTAGAAGTTATTGTAAATAACAATTATTATCCATAACAATTGTTCATTTCAATAAAACTGAGTTTAAAAAAAAATCAAAAATAATGATTAAAGTATCGGTCAGTTATTCGACTGCTGAATCGTGAGTGTGCGTCTGGTATTCGAGAAGAATTCCACGAGAGAAGGGACGGCTCGACGTTGCTTGCTAGTTATTTTTGCGGATAAAGTCCAAACTTGAGGTAGAAAAATTCGGAAAAGAGTTGGAGTTGGAGTGTGTCGCCTGTGGGCAACGAGTCGGCAGAGGAGAGAAATTATTGGCAGTATAATTGTATACTCATTTCTCTCTCGAAATGCTAGTGAAATCCAGATTAGGTTCCGACGAATTTCCGAGTCGTTGAAAATCAACTCGCTGCAAATTACTTAGCTCCCGGTATTTTTCCTAAAACCTGAAATATAAAATGATTATTTATTACTGAGCGATCAATTAGAGAATTTCATAAAAATAACTAGCACGAATTGATCAAGAAAATAAAATGAAAAATATTTAAAAGTTGAAATAAAATATCTAAAATATCAATATCTACAATACAGTTAATAAAATATCTACTAAAAATTTTTTTCAGGAATCAGAAAAAAAATCGTGCCATAAAAAAATATTATAAAATAAAAAATTGGGGTTTAATTTACTTTTGAAAGATCTACCCCGGTTAGTGCTTGGACTGCCGGAGGTACTTGTCCTACGAGACGAGTGAGCTCGCCCGAGGTTCCGTCGTTACCACCCAAGAGCACTATTTCTTCTGTCCTGGCGAGCGGAGCCGAGATTTCAGCAGCAATCTAAAACAAGAAATTAAAAATCAACAGTCAGGTAATAATATATTATGAAATTATTTTAAATACAATTAAAAGATCCTGAATATACCTTTGGCATGGAGTTAAGGACGATATTGAGAACTGCAGCCTCGCCGTAAGTTTTGTAAACGGCAGCTTTGAGACGCATTCGTTCGGCCTCCGAGGCGCCGACGACGTCGAGAGCTTGAGCTTCCGCTCCTCCGAGCAATCGAATCTTTTCAGCCTCTGCTTTCGCAGCTTCAACCGTTTGTTTTCTGTTAAACCAAAATAATATTAAATAATGGAATTAAAAAAATAAAACGAACTTCTTATTAATTGAGGTATACATTATTTAATTAACTTTACATTTTTTATTATGTCTCTTTTAATAATTTCTGCTTTTTATCAATTGCTCTGACGCATGTAAAATTTTTCATCATAAATTACCTCTTTCCTTCGGCGATTCTTCCAATTTTGTAGCTTTCAGCCTCGGCTGGCAATTTCACTGTGCTCTGAAGTTCGTGCTCCTTTCGCATGACTTCCTGAGCTTCGACCTCGATCTGCTTACGCCTCTCGACGACTTCAATCTGAATTTCCTCGTTTCGTATTCTCTGCTTGATTTTCGCTGCCTGTAGTTCATACGCGAGCTGAGCTTCCGCTTTCTAAAAAATCAAATAGAAGTAAATACACATTACTTATCGGAAGTTTCCCCGAGGTATTTTATTTTTAAACAGTGAAAGCTACGCACCGCTGTGTTGACTTCCTGATCGAAATTGGCTTTTTGCAACTGATAAAGTCTCGCGTTATCTTCGATCTTCGTGTCCGTGTTGTACTTTATGTCCATCGCCGCCTTTTCACACTCGGCTTCCTAAAGATAAAAAAACGGAAATTTACAGACGATCTCAAAGTTTTGTAACACAGGATCTCTTACGTCTGAGTTTGTACGAGTATGTAATTCTTTTATAACTCTTCCTCATATTTTAGCGAGAGATTATGATCACGTTGTAAAGTTAAAAGTTGTAATTACTCTGATGCCAGCATCGCGATTAGCCTCGGCAACCCCGACGTCTGCGTCTCTCTTAACAGCCGCTGTTTGTGCTTTTCCCAGCGAGGCCAAATATTGTACGTCGTCGTATACGTCTTTGATCGTGAACGAGAGTATCTCGATGCCCATACGACCAACATCTGGCGCTGCGACTTCGCGCACGAGAGCTGCAAATTGATCTCGATCCTTGTAAACCTCTTCGACCGTCAGCGTGCCTGAAAAATTACATTAAACAATTAAACAATTAATTATTATATTTGCAATAATTTTAATTAAATAATTTTTTTGTATGTTGAATAAAAATTTTGATTCTGATTATAATTATAAGACTGAAAAAATCTTTCGAAAAAAAAGAAAGTAAAAAAAAACTGACCAAGAATCGCTCGAAGATGTCCCTCAAGGGTCGAAAGTATCGTCGATTTTATTTCGTAGACGGTTTTTCCGAGGAACTGCTCGCTAGCGGTGTGCAATAATTCATCGGCTTTCATTATTTTGCACTGAGCGACACCCGTCACCGTCAGCGGAACACCCTGGGCGGTTTCGACATTTTCGCAGACCGGATTGAGCGTCATCACCTCCAAGGACAGACGCTGCACGTCCGTCACGAACCACCAGCAAAAAGCATAACCACCCACGATCGTCCGTTTTTTCATCGATCCACAGCATCCTCCTGAAAATTCAGAATTAAAAATTATAAATTTTATTTCCAAGAAATTCGATGATTTTTATTTATTTATGGCTAATTTGTGGTAACTAAGAAATATTTTAATTTTCATTTAAATGTGTCTCATTCCTAAAAAAAATTATCTTTTTCTATCTGCTATATGTTAATTGATTTTTAATTTTTATTTTTGTTTAAATGTGTTTTCAAATCATCAAATGTAATATTCTTAGCAATGAAAACGCTATTTGATACTAAATTTTATCGAATTTTGAAATATTTACAATCTTCTCCAAATTTTTGGCGTACCCCATTCCCCCCTCCCCTGCCATTTTACCATAATTTTTTACAGATTACAATCTTATCGCATATCAAATTTCTACTCATTTAAGTATGAATGAAGATTGATGAAAAATCAAAGAATTGATAATGTTTTGATGATAATTTTCGTAAATCGGGATAAAAAAAAATTTATAAAGCTTATTTTTAATTCAACTTGTGACGGTTGACACAAAAATGCGAGCTCGTGCGATTAAAAAATATTTATACATCGCCAAGAAATAACAACAACGTGATAAATTTCCTCATGGAAATCACGAATGTCCGAAATTCCTCCAGATGCAAATTTCAGCTTCTTAGGATGTTCTCAGTGATTTCGAAATCCACTGTTGCTTTTTTTAAAATTTTTTTATATACACGCATGTTTTTCCCAGTTTCCTCGTATTTAGAGTTTGCTGTCTATAATTTTCTTCGTCACGATTAACCGAAAATTGCATATTGGGTGTCGATACGGTTCTTCATTCCAAGAGAGTATAGGCATGAAAAAGTAGGTCAACCGACTCAATGACCGCGCCAGCCTTTACCGTAAGACCCGGCCATCAAACTTGGTACACCTTCTTTTTCCGGCATACAACGCATCAACGTGCGTGTACGTCGTCACGTACATCTGCCCTCAAACCCGGATAATTGCATCTATGTAATTCTCAAATAAACTTTAAAATGAACAAACATTGCTGGAAACGTTCAAACATAAATTTTAACAAATATTTACGTTGAAAAATCGACAAATATTTGTATAAACATGACCACGTGCCACGTTTTATTTATTTTTTTATTTGTAACAATCTATCGAGGTGATTGTCCAGAGGATTCTCGAGATAAATTATCACCAAATAAAACAGAAAGAGAGCATCGAAGAATAATCAGAGAATGAGGAAGGTAAACGTGTATGGATACAGGAAGCCAGGATCGAAAGAGTGGGGAAAGTCGATGACCGTTATATTCGTGTCTACGGTGATCGAGTGGAGGACTGCTGCTCCGAGTTTCTCGTAGATCTCGAAAGATCCAGCGTCGCTCTGACGATCGCAAGGTCATGGTCGAACCTTGATTCAAGTTAGATCTGTTGTTACTCGTCCCTTCAGTGCTTGAAATATTTTTATCGTTTCGACTAACGTTACGACGAATTAATAGTTGAATTTTATTTATTTTATTTATTCAATATCGAGGAATATTGAGGAAACGTTCGAGAAGATTTCAAATCGATACATCAGAGCTTTGATACAAATAAGGTTTGTCCAATTATTTATATTTTTACCTTTCGTGATCTTTCATTTATATATTTTGTTTTTACACGTACTCAAAAATCATTTAGTCAGGGGTAACTTGGAATTTTTGTCATTTTTTCGGTTTGACATTTTTGTAAATTTGTTTTGTAAATCGTGCAAATATGATATTAAATGTCAATTTTTGCGCTATGGAGTCGATACCGCAGAGTGAACAAGTCGGAATTGAAATTCACGTCTGTGCATTATGTTTATCGCGATTCGTGTCGTTTCGATGATTTTAAAAAATTCGAAGTTTATTTCCTATATTGCCGAACGAATGGGAATTTTTTCTAAGGGAAATTATCATTATCAAGAGACACGATTGACCGCAAAATCGGTTCCGTCGTTTGACGAAGAACATTCGCGAAGCTTTCGTGGTGAAAATATCGATTAACGAGACAAACAATTGTTAAATTTTTTTTTTAATAATTTCATCTCGATAAAAAAATACTCAGGAGTGTATGTCGGAAATTGAAATAAAGTTTTAATCATTTTCTCGTTGAGACGAGACGAACTCTCGTGTTCTCCGGATCTGTTTTCATTTTCTCTTCCATTCGCGCTGTTTACACACCGCTTTTCTCGCGAGGTGCATTCTCGTACTGAGAACTAATAGTACAAATATTTTAAGACATAAAATCTCGATAATTAATAATTTCAGTAATTTTCGAATGAATATTTGTTTTATTTTTACTTAATAGTAAAATAGCGGAGAGTTTCTAATTTTTTTAATTTTTCAGGACGGAAGCAAAATGGGAATTGAAAATTTAGTTAGTCAGGCTATAGGCTATTCTACTGGCGGGTGGATTCTTCCGATTTTGGCAGCGACTCTAGCATATTATCAGTATGACGCGACTGACCAGGAATCGAGACCGTACATCGTTGCGACAGAAGATATGCTCCCGGTTTACGATTTTATCATCGTAGGAGCAGGTTCTGCAGGTTAGTGACAATCTCCAAAGTTTTTATTTTCAATTTTCACTCTTACTATAATTTCAAAGATCAAATCATTTTAATGAAAAATTTGATTAAATAATTTAAAAAAAGAAAATAATTACTTTAATAATGTATACGTAATGACAAACTAGAGATGATCCGTTATCTTTTCGTATTTAGGATCCGTGCTTGCAAATCGTTTCATTTTCAATTTTCATTCTCACCACAATTTTAATTTATTTAAATGAATAGTCAGTAAATAATTTTTAATCATATCTGAAAATAAAAATAATTACTTTGAGACTGTACGTAATGACAAAATAGAAATAATCCGTTATGTTTTTGTAATTAGGATCTAATTTTGTTTTTGTAATTAGGATCTATCTGTGGTTGCAAATTGTTTCATTTTCAATTTTCATGCTCACCATATTTTTTAACATCAAATCATTTAAATGAATAATTTGATTAAATAATTTTTAATCGCATTTAAAAAAAGAAAATAATTACTTCAAGAATGTACGTAATGACAAAATAGAAATGACCCGCTGTCTTTTTTTAATTAGGATCCGTGCTTGCAAATCGTTTGTCAGAAGTAGAGCATTGGAAGGTACTGGTATTAGAAGCGGGCGGCGATGAGATGGAAATCACAGATATTCCTCTTCTCGCCGGATACTTGCAACTAACGAACATCGACTGGCAGTACAAAACGGAGCCGCAACCGGGAGCTTGTTTAGGTAAGATCAACTTCGATGACGAAGAAAACACAAAAAAAACCCATAGGAAAATAAAAATATAAACAATTTAAAAAATAATTATTTTGCCAGCTATGGAAAATCAACGTTGTAACTGGCCAAGAGGCAAAGTTCTTGGTGGTAGCAGTGTTTTGAATTACATGGCGTACGTTCGAGGAAACGCGAAAGATTATGACACTTGGGAAGCTCTGGGAAATCCGGGTTGGGGTTACAAGACTGTATTGGAATACTTCAAGAAATCCGAAGACAACAAAAATACTTATTTGACCAGTACGCCTTATCACTCAACTGGCGGCTATTTGACGGTTTCGGAAGCGCCGTGGCGAACTCCGTTGTCGGCAGCTTTCATCGAGGGCGGTCGGGAGATGGGTTACGACATAAGAGACATAAATGGCGAGCACCAGTCGGGTTTCATGGTTGCCCAGGGTACGACGAGGGACGGAAGTCGATGCTCGACCTCGAAGGCTTTCCTCAGACCAGCGGGACATCGCGAAAATCTTCACATCGCGACCCACAGCCACGTTACGAAGATTCTTATCAATCCTGTGACGAAAGTTGCTTACGGCGTTGAAATGATAAGAGACGGAAAGATTATACGCGCTCGAGCTAAGAAGGAAGTCATCGTGTCGGCAGGTTCGATAAATTCGCCGCAATTGTTGATGCTCTCGGGTATTGGACCAGAGAAACATCTCGCTGAGCACGGAATCCCGGTGCTTCAGGATGCGAGTGTCGGCGAGAATCTCCAGGACCACATTTCTCTCGGCGGTTTGACTTTCATGTGCAACAAACCGATAACGGTGGTAGAATCGAGACTCTACACTCCGGTCTCTGTGATGAATTACGCCGTCCTAGGAACCGGTCCACTCACTATTCTCGGAGGAATCGAGGGTCTCGCTCTTGTTAATACGAAGTACGTGAATGCTTCTCACGACTGGCCGGACATCGAGCTTCATTTGCTCTCAGGATCAACGAACTCCGATGGCGGGAGGCAATTGTGGAAGGCTCACGGTCTGAGGAAGGACTTTTACAAAAGCGTTTTCGGACCGATAAACGGCCAAGACTCGTGGAGCGTTCTGCCGATGTTGCTTCGCCCCAGGAGCAAGGGACACATCGAATTACGGAGCAAGAATCCTCTGGACCATCCTCTCATCTATCCGAACTATTTCGCTGATCCGCTTGACATGGCGACTCTCGTCGAGGGCGTGAAGATCAGCGTTGCGCTCAGCACAACCAAAGCTCTCAGGGAATTCGGCAGTGAACTCAATATCCATGATTTCCCTGGTTGCGAACACACAAAGCGATTGTCAGATGCTTACTGGGAGTGCATGATCAGGCATTACTCCGCGACGGTTTACCATCCGGCTGGTACCTGCAAAATGGGACCTCCGAGCGATCCACACGCGGTCGTCGATCACGAGCTTCGTGTCTACGGGATCAAAGGACTGCGTGTGATCGACGCTTCGATCATGCCCAACGTCGTCAGTGGAAACACAAACGCACCGACCATCATGATTGGAGAGAAGGGCGCCGACATGATCAAGCAACACTGGTTAGGAACATTTGACTATTTGAACAAATTTTACAGAGCAGCTCCGCAAAGAATTGACAATCCCAGCGCGTATAGAGGGCGGTCGCTTTTCGGAAGGTCTGGAAAAAGCTGGACCGAGCGGAAAACTGTCACGTTTTCCGCTAAATTAGGTTAACAATCTCAACTGCCTACGCAGCAGGATACGATAGACTTGGGCGCTTTGTACGCTTTGAAACGCTTGTTTCATAATTTAGAAGTGTAAAAGGCAGAAAAGGCGATCAAGTCGATCGTGCCCGTATAGTGATGAAAAATTGGGTACACATCTATTGAGGAAAGAAGACGATTTCAACCCTCAAATCAAAGCCAATTTCGAAGTATCTCAGGATTTTTTGTTTCGACAAAGAGAGCGAGACCGAAAATGTTTTAGATTTAGGTTCAGCCTAAAAGTTCAAATAGTTTTATTTCGTTCCTGTAGAGTGAGACTTTAGATTTTCTGGATTTCTTTTGATTTTGAAAAAATCGGAAGATTCAATTCAATTTTATAAATAAGGAGTGCTTTGGTACCTAAGATTCGGTTGCTTCGATTTTCTTTGTTGAGGCTGTGAAAGCGTTTCTGGAACCCAGCCTTGTATATATAACAAAATGCATATGACAAAATGGTATTAATTGTAAGTATTAAAAGTGCCGTTAAATATATTTAATTTAATAATGATAATAATAAAATAAAAAGTAGAACTACTATTATATAGGTTCGAATACTGCCTATGTTCTTTTGACTTGGTGAATGTGTAAGACACAAATTCAAAAACATAGACTTTCGCCATAAAGATGTACTCGTGAAAAATTTACAAAAATAAAACAATTACTTCGATGCAAAGGAAAATGATTTTTGATCTTCACAATATCGAATCGCACTCTTTTGGAAACAATTTCCATGACCAAAGGATTATTTGAATCTATAATAATTCGGAGCGTCACGAATTCGTTTGAAAATGAATCCGTAAAGCCCGCGCATTGGATACAAATCCATCGCTGCCTTTTGACGACAACGGCAACACCGTAGACGGACGGAGATGAATGGCGGCGATGGTGGCGCCACCTCGCCGACAGTCCGAGCTACGGATCTCGAGACGCCTTCGTCAGGATCACTTTTCGCTGAGACTCCGAGCAAGGACAAGGTGACGAAAAATTTTGCAGTCAGAAAGAAAAAGTATTTATTTACTTTGAAGTTTTTGTGTGAGCGAGTGAAACGAGGATCCTGAAATTATCGAATTTGTAGACGAAACGAGATTGCCCAACTGTGACGTGAACAGATTTTTTGAGAATTAGGGGTGAGTATACTCAATTTTATTTTGTGCAAAACATTTTGTTTTGATTCGAGTAATCTCGCGTGATTGGTGTTTGGAATATTGTGTATAGTTAAAAGTGATTTCTCGGTGCTTTGGCGCGTGTTTTAAGATGTTTGTAAAGAAATTTGGGAGAAAATTATTTTATTTTTTTCCTTGTATGCTAAATAGCTGATTCTCGATATTTTTATCGCAATTATTAAAATTCTTCATTAAAAATTTAATCATTGACCATTTGTTGTCGATATGTGTTAGTATGCCGCTTCTATGGAATCAGCTGATTTATTCACGATTAATTCAATCTACTTTTAATTTTATTTATAAATTGGAGTACAACATTTTTTCATTGGTATTTTTTCAATTTTTTTACTTTACATTATTTTTCATATTATTTTTAAAAAACATTAAATTATATCTACAAAGAAACTGTAAAATGAGATTTTAGCAATGGTTTATAACATTTTAATAATTATAAAAAAATTCTACGCATTCTCGTTTTGTAAATTTTCTAACACGTTCATAGGAGGGTTAAATATGGTCACGTACTCCTTGCATACTGAACATCGTGCTGTGAACACCGTTGCCAGATTCGTAATTACCCCTAATCTAATTTTATGGTCTCGAAGGATCAAACTTTCTTGCTCTCTGTCTCTTTCTATTTCGGATTTTCCCAGTTTTTCAGACGATGTACTGTCCGCGCGCTATTTAATAGAAAATAAAATTCTTGATCTCTTATAAAATAATACCGTATAATCGATTCATTGATGTAATTCATTTCGACTAGATTATGTGTTTACTTTATAATCGATTCATTGATGTAATCCATTTCGACTGGATTATGTATTTACTTCATTACCGGCTCTTTCTTGACTCGTACGAGTATGTCCGACAAAAGGTGTAAGGAATTTCTTCCCGTATTACGACTTACTGTGGCGTCCTATTAAGTTGGTCGGGACGGAGATTAACGTCCGGTTAATCTATGCTACCTGTTCGATCCCTTTTTAAATCCCAGTCGTATTTAATAGGTACTCGTTTTCTCTGGCTCATAATATTTTTAAAGAAAATATTCGAGGTCGATGTAGTTCCTCGGTATATGTAATTGTTCTATCACGCACGTAAATTGAATTGAGGAATTTTTCTTATTTTCACGGCCTGCGCACACTCTGGAGTATTATCTTATTTTATAATTTGTTTTTTTTTCGTATTTTTATGTTGAGAATGTTCAGTTTTTTTTGATTAGTGAACAATTTATTTTTAGAGAAAAATGGCACTGCAAAATGCAATTGGTCCGAGCATCGGTCACAACACTGGAGGATTGATTTTGCCAATTTTAGCAGGGCTTTTAGCTCTTTTTCAACGAAGGACGCATCACCAGGTTGTAAAACCCTCCACCATTGCTACAGAAGACATGCTCCCGGCTTACGATTTTATCGTCGTGGGAGCTGGTTCGGCTGGTTAGTTACAAGCTCCAACTTCTCTATTTCTATATAATTTTGATAATATTTCTCAAGGTTGCACGATTTTTTCGTAAAAAAAAAAATTTCATAAAATATTAAAAAAGGTCTAAATTGTTTTTTTTTTGTAATTAGGAGCTGTAGTTGCAAGCCGTTTATCCGAAATAGGAAACTGGAAAGTATTATTATTAGAAGCAGGCGGCGATGAGACAGAAATCACGGACGTTCCTCTTGCTGCGGGATACTTGCAGCTATCGGATTTGGATTGGAAGTACAAAACCGAGCCACAACCGGGAGCTTGTTTAGGTGAGATTAAATTAAATCAGGAAGACGAAGCAAGTCGGAATCCAATCTATGATTATAGAAATATCAAACAATAAAAATTTAGAAATTTATAATAATAAATTTTTTTTAATTTCCAGCCATGGAAGGTCAACGTTGCAATTGGCCGAGAGGCAAAGTCCTTGGCGGTACGAGCGTTTTGAATTACATGGCGTACGTCCGAGGAAACGCTAAAGATTACGACAGTTGGGAATCCATGGGAAATCCAGGCTGGGGTTACAAGACTGTATTGAAATACTTCAAAAAATCCGAAGACAACAGAAATCCTTACTTGACCAAAACGCCTTATCACTCAACTGGTGGATATTTGACGGTTTCGGAAGCGCCGTGGCGAACCCCGCTGGCGACTGCGTTCGTCAAGGCCGGCCAGGAGATCGGCTACGATATAAGAGACATAAATGGCGAGCGCCAGACGGGTTTCATGATCCCTCAGGGTACGATAAGGGACGGAAGTCGATGCTCGACCTCGAAGGCTTTCCTCAGACCAGCGAGACATCGTAAAAATCTTCACATAGCGACGAACAGCCACGTTACGAAGATTCTTATCGATCCTTCGACGAGAATTGCTTACGGTGTTGAAATGATAAGAGACGGAAAGCTCATACAAGTTCGGGCTAAGAAGGAAGTCATCGTGTCCGGGGGTACGATAAACTCGCCGCAGTTATTGATGCTCTCAGGGATCGGACCCAAGGAACATCTAGCTCAACACGGAATCCCGGTGATTCAGGACGCAAAGGTTGGCGATAATCTTCAGGATCATGTTGCTCTCGGCGGCTTGACTTTTATGTGTAACAGACCGGTGAGCATAGTAGAATCAAGACTCTACAATACGTTGTCTGTTGAGAAATACGCTGTCCGAGGAACAGGTCCGCTCACTATTCTCGGAGGAATCGAGGGTCTCGCTTTTGTAAATACGAAGTACGTGAATGCTTCTCACGATTGGCCAGACATCGAGCTTCATTTTGTCTCAGGATCAACGAACTCCGATGGCGGGAGACAATTGTACAAGGCTCATGGTCTAACGAAGGGTTTTTACAAACGCGTTTTCGGGCCAATTAACAATCGCGACTCGTGGAGCATTGTTCCGATGTTGCTTCGTCCCAGGAGCAAAGGGCACATCAAACTACGGAGCAAGAATCCTCTGGATCATCCTCTCATTTATCCGAACTATTTCACTGACCCGTTTGACATGGCGACTCTTATCGAGGGCGTAAAAATCAGCGTTGCGCTCAGCACAACCAGAGCGTTCAAGCAATTCGGCAGTGAACTAAATATTCATGATTTTCCTGGCTGTGAATATTTTCAGCGATATTCGGATGCTTATTGGGAGTGTATGATCAGACAGTACTCCGCGACTATTTATCATCCGACTGGAACCTGCAAAATGGGACCTAGAAGCGATCCAAGCGCAGTTGTCGATCACGAACTTCGTGTCTACGGGATCAAAGGACTTCGTGTGATTGACGCTTCGATCATGCCTAACGTCGTTAGTGGAAATACAAACGCACCGACCATCATGATTGGGGAGAAAGGTGCTGACATGATCAAACAATACTGGTTAGGAAGACGTTACTTTTACAACTATTACTCGTACGAAACAAATGACGTATAGGACAAAGCTGTAAATATTAAAGTAAGTGAGAACATAACTCGAAGTGACTGAAATGACAATCGCTCTCAGACCCTTGACGAAAAGTGAAAAATGTTGAAAAAAAGTAAAAATGTAAATAATTTTATTATATTTCTGAAGAGAGCATTTTCAGAATTTACGAAATTCGTACAACGTCGAAAGAATCAAGACTGATTGCAAGATTGCAATTTTTAAGATAAAAAAAGAGCGTTTTCCATGCCTAAGCTTTGCTTGCTTAGATTATCATTGATAAGGTTGTAAAAGCTTCTACTGGAACTGAACCATGTATATAACAAAATGTATATAAAAAGTAGAAGCGATCCTAATTATAATAATTATTCAAAGTACCATTAAATATTTAGAGTATATGTTTACTTTAATTTTCGCACTCAATCTCGAATAGACTACAAATTATGTATTATTGACTCGTTACTCGATATAATAAAAAGACTATATTAATTTTCTTGTATTTCAAATGTTTTTTTTAAATTCCAAGTGCGAATTTTCATGCGAAGCAATTCGCGACGAAAATATTTCTCACATTTGCTGACGATCGCAATGGCGAGACTTTTTGCGTCAGTTGATCGAAGTTCCTTGAATAAACCGTTTCGTTTTCTCCAACCTATAAATTTACGAAATTGTGTAATAATGCCGTTGTCGAGATCGGCAACGCATCTCGCACTGTCGTACGGTCCACAAGTAACACTTTTACTCCTTCTGCGTCATTTAATAATTTTATTCAGACGCGATATAATCGACATCGAACATCGAATTTCCGCAGTCCCGACGAGGTTGATGTCGGCTCGTTACGATTTCGTGATCATCGGTGGTGGGACCGCGGGTTGCGTTCTTGCTAACAGACTATCGGAGAATGAAAACTGGACAGTTTTGCTCCTGGAAGCCGGAGGAGACGAGACGATCCTCTCGGACGTTCCCATCGTTTTTCCGACGTTGCAATTGACCGCGATGGACTGGCAATTCCGCACCGAGCCTTCGGAAAACTACTGCCAGGGAATGTACGATCGTCGTTGCAATTGGCCCCGAGGAAGAGTCCTCGGAGGTAGCAGCGTCCTCAACGCGATGCTCTACGTTCGGGGCAATCGGAGAGACTACGACTCCTGGCGCGACGCCGGGAATCCTGGCTGGGATTACGAGAGTATTTTACCTTACTTCAAAAAATCAGAAAACATGACAATACCGGAATTTCGGAAAAATACTTATCACGGCGATCGGGGCGAATTGACGATCGAGAAATTTCGCTATAGGACGTCGCTGGCGGATTATTTTGTTCAGGCGGGTACGGAGTTGAATTACGAAAGTCTGGACGTGAATGGCGAGCGACAGACTGGTTTTACACATGCTCATGCGACTCTGAGGGATGGACTGCGTTGTAGTGCGGCGAAAGCGTTTCTCCGACCGGTAAAGACGAGAAAAAATCTTCACGTGAGGACTCACGCGATAGTTGAAAAAATTCTCATCGGTCGGAACTCCAAGATCGCTCATGGGGTTGAATTTCGCTTTGAAAATTCGCGATACGTCGTTTACGCGAATCGGGAAATTTTACTCTCGGCGGGATCGATTCAGTCACCGCAGCTTCTCATGCTATCCGGGGTCGGTCCTAAGGATCATTTGAGCGAGATTGGTATTCCGATTATTCAAGAACTTCCTGGTGTTGGACAAAATCTTCAGGATCACGTTGCCATCGGTGGAATTTCATACCTCATCGATTCAACTGAAAAAAGTCCTGGAAGTTTCAGCTTCGTTTTACCTCGTTTTCTCAATTTCAATGCTTTCAAACAATTTATCGTGGACAGGACGGGACCGCTGTACGCTGTGCCTCTGTGCGAGGCGATGGCTTTCGTTAATTCAAAGTGAGTGAAAAAATAGCGAAATTTCATCATTTCGTAAAAATTAAAAAAATTTTTTTTTTGTTTTTTATAAACAATAATTATTCGTCATTTACGAATCGAAAGAAAATATAAATTTTTAAGAAGATTTATAAAAATTTTCACTTCAAAGTTATGAATTGGAATTTTAATAAAATTAGAATTTTTCTCGTCTACCGAAAAATGTTGATCGTGTCAAGTTTTTTTAGAAAGGAATTATCTTTAGTTTGAAGTAATAATTAAGAAATAATATTCTAGGTATGCTAATTTTTCCGTCGATTATCCCGACATCCAATTATTTCTATCATCCGCCGCCGATAACACGGATGGTGGCTTAATCGGGAAAAGAGGAAGCGGACTCAATGACGAGTCGTTCTCAGATATATTTGGCAATATCCTGTACAATGATACTTATTCAGCCATGCCCGTTTTATTAAGGCCGCGAAGTCGAGGATACATAAAACTCAGAGATAAAAATCCGAACACTCATCCGATCATCGTTCCAAATTATTTCAAGGATCCTCACGATCTCAACGTTTTGGTAACTTCTTTATGATCTCCTGACAAAATGATACATTCATAAAAATCTAGAATACAGGATTTATATATTTACGCATTTACGAGTCATCAATTATTACCGCAAATTGAATTTTGTTTTGACAGGTGGAGGGAGCGAAATTCATTCACCGGCTAAGTGAGACACGAAAAATGAGACAATTGAAAGCTCGTATAAATCCAAATGTTATTCGAGAGTGTGCCAGATACGAATTTCATTCCGAAGAGTATTGGAGATGTCACGCGCGTTATTACACAACGACGATTTATCATCCAACATCCACCTGCAAAATGGGACCGAAGAGCGATTTGCAAGCGGTCGTAGATTCGCGACTGCGAGTTCACGGGCTGACGGGGCTGAGAGTCATCGACGCCTCGATCATGCCGAGCATCGTCAGCGGAAACACGAACGCGCCGACGATGATGATCGCCGAAAAAGGAGCTGATATGATAAAAGACGACTGGAAAGATTTTGTCGATGAATCGAATAATTTTCATCCTGTCGGATTAAAAAAAACACGCCGGAGAAAATATTCGTGGAGAGTCAATTAATTTTTTTTTAATGAATAAAAAGTCAACTTCGATTTCATTCATACTTGAAAAAACATTTGAGTATTTGTGTGATTTTTATTTCACTTATTGAATGGCCAAATCTCATATTTATTTCATTGAATCGAAATTCAGATAATTCAAATTTTTTTTATTCATAAAATTTTTTTAAAAAATACTGCCACCTGGTATTTTTCAGAGATGAAAAATTTCCCTTCATTTTTATTTAATGACTGAAATTTTCCAATTTTTCAAGTCACTCACCACATCTGCGCGATTGCGAAAATATTTATTGTTCCATTTCACAAGTACATATCTATAAATTAGAAAGGCTCAAAAGATACATTGATCTGATACTGTAAATTTTTGATCCATCGCACCTAACTTAAATTATGATCGTAAATGCAGACTTTTTTCTGAGTTTAATGTGTTGATTTCGGATGTCGAAGGTTTCATGCGCAAATGATTCTTATGTACTCGTTTGTTTAATCCAGCTATTAATCAAGAAAATACTGACGGAGACGTACGAAATATGTGCTATTGCAAATACTTCGCTCCGCAGCGTATATATATTGGCAATCCTCTTTTCCCAACGATTACAGTAGCCAGTTACGTCAAAAGATCGCGCTCTCGAAATTCTTGCTTTTCCATCGTCTTCGGTAATACCATCGGAATAATTTGGTATTCTTTTAATTACGAAAAAAAAATGTATGTTAAATTTAAGTGGCTGAAGAAAGTGTTGAAAGAGAAATTCTCTCGAAATGCAACAATTCGAGAGAGAAAATGCGTTCGAGAGCATTCCGGGAGTCTCGGACACGTGGTGTCATAAAAACTCGCGTATGAGAGTCGGAGAGTCGGAAAAAAGATAAGAAATTATCTCGTCTGCTCCCAAGGGTGTTGAGACTTGAATAAAGTCTCGGAATTAAAATCATAAAGTTATTTGAGGGAGATAAAGTTCAGAATATGTGAAAATCTCTGACGTTATCAATACTATTGAATTTTTTATCAACAGAATCTTTGTTTCGAATGATGCATTTTGCTTTTTCTAATAGCGAATCGCTTGAAAATTTTCTGAGAATTACATTTCTTCCCCATGAGGAAGCTCAAGAGCTCTAAGAAATTTTTCTTGCTCTGCGAAATAATTCAGTTCCATAGCAATTGAGCTTATATGCCGGCTGACGCTCAATTAGTTATGACGCAACCTCATATACGCGGACGCTCCTCTCTTTTAGTAATTTCTATGCCGAGCCTTCCTATAAAAATCGTATCAAGAAATCCGCTATTTCATACACACTAGAAATTTTATCCCAAAGAATTTCACTACAAAAATTCCGAATGGTATTTACATTACGAGACGAAAATTCTTTATTGAAATAAAATTTCACAAAATGCATATAAATATTAATTGAATATAAAAAATTAGAAACGAAACGTCGATTAAACATGAAATGACCTGTGTGCGGATAAAATTATCGACATGTGAATACAGTAGCGGAAAAGAAGGCAGAGCCCGAGGGAAGAGCGATTAGCCCGCATGGTGTCATAGCGAGACTCGTTGCTCTCTTCGCTTTCGATGGGAGTAGCAGTGGGGAAAGGATTCTTTCTCTCGATCGGTCTGTCTCTCTTTTTTTCCTCGATATGGCGATCTTTCTGTCTTTCTCTTGAGTTCCTCCTCGTGCCAGAGAGATCAGCAGCTCCGAGAGAGGTCTCTTTGAGTTTCAGCCTCGTCAGTACATACGAGATTGTCCTCGACAAAGGGTGCCCGATTTTTCGGGAGCTCTCCGTCATTTCGGGTCACAGAAACACATCCAGGGGGTTTCCCGACCCCCAGAGACCGTTGAACAATTTGTATATATATTCTCCTCATGTCTCATCACCGTTCATGACTCACCAAATTATTTCTCGCGACGCCGCTCCGCATTCTTTTCATTCAATGATCGTCCAAAAATCTTCTTCCCGTGACAAGTATGATATCATTTTTATATCGATGATTCGGAAAAGGAATTTTCTTTCGTCTTTTTCCTCTTCTTGAGATTTTATTAAAACAGTAAATCCTCAACGTGTTAATTGGCGTCGTTCTTTCAAAGTTTTAAAAACTGTTTTACAATTTTCATTTTTTATTTCAGATAGTTCGTTCACGAACGAAAAATGATGTTCTGGCTCGTTTTATTATCACTCGGAATTCTGGGTTGCAGCAACGTGGCGGGTAATCCTAATACAATGGTAATTGAAGAATTATTCAACGAGAATGAAAAATTGATAAGACGCGAGGATTAAAAAAAAAATTCGAAAACGCATCTTCATCGGGATGCGTAACGCTTCGGGGGAAAGAGTTTTTTGAACGAATTTTTACGATGAAATTTAAAAAGATGCGGGCTTATTATCAATCTGTGTCAAGGTGACATCAGGGTTTACCGAGTTGACAAAATCTTATTGGCGGGATCACGTTTTCGGCATTTAAGAATCAACCACGAGCAGCGAAAGCTCGTGGTGAATTGTCTTTTTTTTCAAGTCACTTTTCTTCAATTTTTCTCAGTTGATATCAATACTGAATTGTTCCTAAACATAATATTAATTTCTAAAATGCATTTGGTGGAATTCAATACTACCGCGGCGGAACTGGTGGTTCGTATTAACGGATTTTTTCATCGATCTGTTTTTTATGTGCACGATTGAATTTTCTTTTTTAATTTTCAACGAAAAAAGCCCGCGCACGTGAGCAATGAGTACGCGTGCAAAGTGATGAACTCGAACGGTGGATGCAAGTTCGAGGACACGCCGTTCATGGAAAGTTCGTGCGGCAGCCTAGCGAGCTTCATGATGTTGATGCAAGCAACGATGATGGCCAGATGCGACATCGCTGATCCCTGTCGTCGCGCCGGAAATGACGAGATCATCGAGGGCGAATGGTATCGAAATTTCCAATTTTTTACTCCTTTCATTTCTTTTTATGATTAATTTTTACTTTAAATTACTGACGAATGAATAATTTATAAAAAAGATATTTAGAATTATGGAAGGAATTTTTGGAGAAAGTTTTTGCCCAGAGTGAATTTTTTCTGTTGAGACTGAGTCTACATTTTTTCGCTTAGATATTTTTTTTCGACGTTGTATTTTATTTGACATTATATTTCCACGTGTCTCAGGTTTGATTTTATAATCGTGGGTGCAGGGGTGGCTGGACCGGTATTAGCGAGACGGCTTGCCGATCACGAGCCCTGGTGGAAAGTATTGTTGATCGAGGCCGGCCCGGAGGAGCCGACGATGACGTCTTTCCCAGGATTTGCTTTCAACGCCCTAGGGACCAAGCTCGATTGGAATTACGAAACTGAACCGACGGTGCCTCAACCAACTGCTTGTTTAGGTACACTTTTTTATTTACAATAATTTATTAAATACCAACGTAAATATTTAATGAATTTTACTATATCAAAAATATAAAGAGATTATTTAAATATTTGTTAAATAATTATTTTTTTAATTAATTTATTTTTGCATCCAGAGACAAAAGGACGTTGTAAATGGCCCCGAGGAAAAATGGTCTCCGGTACTGGAGGTCTTTACGGCATGATGTACGTTCGGGGTCATCCGGAAATTTACAACAGGTGGTCGCGTGCGGGAAACCGCGGCTGGTCGTACAACGAGATCGAGCACTATTTCGAGCGCGCTGAGAACCCGGAGCATCCTGGAATGACGTCGAGTCAGCAGTTCTCCAGAGTACAGGAAGGAGGTCCTTTGAAAATTAAATATTTCGATCACAAGCCAGATTTCGCGGATGAATTATTGGCGGCGGCGAGCGAATTGGGATACCAGACGTCAAATTTGACGGGTAGAAACCAGACGGGATTTATGGTCGCGCCGATGATAACGGATAATGGCCAGAGAGGAACAACTTCGAAATATTATTTGAGGTACTTTGGAAGTAAAATTAAAGTTATTAAACTGTTACACAAATTTTCAAATGAATATTTTTTGTAAAATTTTATTTGAATTTCCATTCTAACAATCATTCTAACTTAATTATAGATTTTTCATTCAAATTCTTGTAATTTTTTTGGACCATTCTACCACAATCTGTTCTTGACATTTTAAATTCTAAATGTATTATAATTTTCAAAATATTTGACTTGTTAAAATTTTCCGTATTATATAACTTCTCTATTATATTTCAAGGCCAATTCTTCACAAGCCGAACATCAAAGTCTTAACGAACACCCGAGTAACAAAATTGCTCCTCGGCCCCTGGGAGAGGCGGATAAAATCGATCGAGGTCGTCGACAAGAACGGGAACACGAGAATAATCAAAGTTGACAAAGAAGTGATTCTGTCAGCTGGGGCGATCGGTTCTCCGCAGATTTTGCTGAACAGCGGAATCGGTCCGAAGGAGGATTTAGAAAAATTGGAAATTCAAACGATCGTCGATCTCCCGGTTGGAAAAAATCTTCACAATCACGTCTCCGTCGGCGTTAAAATGAGCATCAGGGACACGCATTACGAGACCGTAACATCGAACTCGATGCAAGAATTTTTGGCAAACAGAACGGGTCCATTGGCGAGCACGGGATTGACCCAGGTCACCGCGTTTTTCCAGAGTTCTTACTCAACCGCTGGAATCCCCGACGTCCAGGTATTCTTCGACGGATTTAGCTCAAAGTGTCCGAGGAGAGGTCAAACGAACGAGTGTCCCGGTGGAATCGTAGGAAAGTGTCCCGAGAGACGAGAAATCGTCGCGAGACCGACAACCGTCATGGCCAAAACTAAGGGCTATCTCAAATTAAGAGCTCGGGATTCCCTCGAGCCGCCTTTGATGTATCCGAATTATTTCGAAGAACCCGAAGACATGAAAATTCTCATCGAAGGCATCAAAAAAGTTATCGATCTGACAAAAACTAAGAGAATGAAGCAGTGGGATCTTAAAGTGGACCAGACAAAAATTCCAGCGTGTTCCAAGTAAGTTTTAGTTTTCATTAAAATTTCGCTTATTCTGGATAAATTAATTTTTTTACGTTTAAAAAATTTTCAGCTATCATTTCGGCACTGATGCGTACTGGGAGTGTCTGATCCGTCAAGAAACCGGTCCGGAAAATCATCAATCAGGTTCCTGCAAGATGGGACCGGAAGGCGACAAAACCGCGGTGGTAGATCCAGAATTGAGAGTCCATGGACTCCCTAATGTTCGCGTCGCGGACGCTTCGATTTTCCCGATTGTTCCTAACGCGAATCCCGTCGCCGCGATCGTCATGGTAGCCGAAAAAGCTTCGGACATGATAATAAGAACTTGGCGCAACAAATAAAAAATAGCTCGCTGTTTTTGTTCAGCGATGAATAAAAATTTCTAATTTTGCCGTACAAATTTTTACGAAAAAAAAGTCCTTCCACCTCTGTGTTCATTACATATTCTTTTCTCATCTGTTATCACTCAAAGAATCTCGGAGTTATGTATAAAAAATGCATCAAATACGTAAAAGTGTATTTTTCACTCTTCACACAAGAGAGGATAAAAAAAGATTTCTCATTGTGGCGCGACTTCCCGTTTCGAAAGTTTCACAATACGAGAATGGAATATGAAAGCTATTCGGGCCGATGATTTTTATCAAAAAGGGTACGCATATGCAGTAATAGATATTAGATTTAATTTACATTCGTATATAGATGTGAAAAGCGAGAACGTCTAGTCGGACCACATAATACGACCTGGTTGGGCAAGGTCGTGGTTGATGTCAGCTGCTGCGACGAAGGGCCGCATGAATATTAATATGAAAAAAAAGAAGTATAAAAAAAACAACAAAAATGAAAAAAAATGGTGCGCAACACGGATTGAAAAGCTTGTTGTAACTCAATATAGAAATCGATATTCATATCTATCGATAGATACCTGGAGGAACGATAAAGTCAACCCGGAGTATTCTTCGAAGCCAAAGCAGAGTCTAGAGCATTTTGCCTCGAGCTGTCTTCACGGTTGGATCATTGATTCGTCTTCGTGAATTCGCGCGGTAAGTTTTCACGAAAATATGATGGAATATTCAGTGCAGTGATAAAGCATGAATAGTTTGACATAAGATTTGAAGCTTCGGGAAAAATCGTAAAACTTCGACGCGTATTACAAAGTGTTTTGAAGGAATAAATATGGTTGTGATTCTTTTCAACAGAAAATTAATGAATTAACAAAGATTTTAATGAAAGAATTTTGCAAACTCTACGATAAGTTTAATTTTAATTGAGCATGAAGCTGTTCCAAATTTTTGACTAATTTTAATGAAATACTTAAATCGAAAATCTCAAGACCTTTTTGCAGCCTATAATTTTTGGAATGTTCGAACGGATTAGAAATCGGGAACAAAAATGCTATAAAATTTATTCTGCCAAGTTAAGGTATTAATTAAAATTTCGAAATTTTTAGTGAGAATAAAAAAAAATTTTAATAAATTTAGTAAACTTCAAAAATAGCAAAAATATTACGAGCGAATATAAATTATTGAGTATTAATATGGAAACGACTTGAGAAATTTAAAATTTTAAAAGTAATGACCCGAAATTTTTATTATACAGCAAAAAGTCTCACTATGGAGACTTGCCTGGCCGAGAGTTGTGCGGCAGCGCTTGGCGGAACGTCGCCCTCGATCTTCATCCAGCTCCTTCAGACGCTTCTGGTGGCCCAATGCGGTTTGAGCAAGGATTCGGATTACCCACCGGATCGAACGAGCGAAGTTTTGTCGAGCCTCGACGACCCTTACGACTTCATCGTCGTCGGAGGTGGAAGTGCGGGTTCTGTAGTCGCTAGGAGACTCACTGAAAATCCCGATTGGAAAGTTTTGCTCATCGAGGCTGGAGAAAATCCAACGAAAGGGAGCGACGTTCCTGCTCTTGTTCTTCAACTTCAAGGCACGTCTGAAGATTACTCTTACGATACCGAACCCCAGGAGACAGCCTGTCACGCAATGAGAGGAAAACGCTGCAAATGGGCAAAAGGCAAAGCTTTGGGCGGCAGTTCCGTAATAAATGCGATGCTCCATGTCCATGGAAATGATCGTGACTATGACGAATGGGCAGAAAACGGAAACCACGGCTGGAGCTTCGAAGAGGTTCTTCCTTACTTCAAGAAATCGGAAGACTATTCACCAGAATTGATAGCCAAACACGGAAGTAGATACTTCGGAACGGGAGGTCCATTGCCGATCAGGACATACAATTACACCGACACGAATGCTCAGGACCTCATGCTGGAGGCTGTTCAAGAAATTGGTTTACCGATTTTGGATCCGATCAACGGAGGAACGTACATCGGATTTGGAAAAGCTCATGGAACTATTGACGATGGTCTGAGAATAAACGATGCCAGAGCCTTCTTGTCACCAGTGAAGGATAGAAATAATCTTTACGTTATGAGATCAACGAAAGCAGAAAAGATCGTTCTGGATGGAAAAACCGCTAAAGGGGTCGTAATAAAACTCCCTTCGGGTGAGAAGGTAACGGTGAAAGCATCCAAGGAAGTGATTCTCTCAGCAGGAAGTGTTGGAACTCCTCAACTGATGATGATTTCCGGAATAGGACCAAGAAAGCATTTGGAAGACATTGGGATTGAGGTCATTGCGGATTTACCCGTTGGTGAAAATCTGCAGGATCACGTAATTTGGATGGGTCTTCAATTGGAGTTTGTGAACTCCTCCATGAAAACTTGGCCACCCACGTGGTTTTTGGACGAGGCTTACAATTATTTGGTTCACAAGAGCGGAGAATTCACGTCCCTAGGCGCGATCGATTTGCTCGGCTTCGCTAGTGTGAATCAACCGGACTCGAAATACCCGGACATGCTTTTCCATCACACCTTCGTTCCCCGGGGCCAAGTCTTCAAGACCCAGGCGATGATGACCGCTTTCAACATTGACGAGGAGACGAGCGAGGCGGCAAGTGCAGCGACTTTGGAATCAGACGCTTTGTGGCTACTTCCGGTCGTCTTACGACCCAAGAGCATTGGAAAGATTGAACTCCGGAGCGCGAATCCTGATGACGCTCCTAAGATTTTCCCTAATTACTTCAAGGAATCTGAAGATCTGGAAACGATGCTGAAGAGCATTGATTTTGCGAAAAAACTCGTTGAGACCGAGACCTTCAAAAAGTTGGGAACGAAAATTCGTTATTTCAAGATTCCTGGATGCTCGGACACGAAATTTGACACCCGAGAATATTGGGAATGCAGCATCAGGTACATCGCTGCGACTCTTTATCATCCTGCCGGAACCGCAAGAATGGGACCTCAGGACGATCCTGCCGCGGTCGTCGACTCGAGGTTGAAGGTTCGAGGAATTGAAAAACTCAGAGTGATCGACGCCTCGATAATGCCGAACATGCCCAGCGCAAATACTCATTCGCCAACTCTCATGATCGCTGAAAAAGGCTCTGACATGATCAAAGAGGACTGGACGGTGAAGGACGAGTTGTAGTCATCGAAAATATCGACTCGAAAATTTGTCGAATATTTTTTCTGAAGAGTAAAATTTGAGTATTAATTTTCTGTACCAGATGTTTCTCCACGACTGTAGATTTTTTTCGTATTAAAATAGCATATCAAAGAACAATGTTTTTTATATTAAATCTGTCTTCAAATAAAATAAATCATCCTTTCCATTTTCCCCTTCCAAATCAATATTTTATACATTAAACCAACTTAGATAGAAAACTGAGCGTTTTTCCTTTGACCGCTTCCCATCTGAAAACTCGCATTTTCCCGGGAGCGAAAATCGAATGGAAAGTGAAGCGACAAGAAACTGATTGATCGAAACCGCGGAGTCCAAAGACCAGCGAGTTAAGTGTGGCGTGACGAAAAATTTTTAATGACTTGTCGGCGGAGCTCACGGTGTAAAAACCTTAAAAACTTGAATGAAAAAAATTTAGTGGGATGGGTTCAGAGAGAAACGAAGACTCACTATGTTTTCTACGAAACGTAAACAATAATTATTTTTTGAATAATCGCGTTAAATCATCAAGGAAACACACACGCGTCTCTTGATTCACGCGATACAATTTCTTGAATTTTTTTACCTTAAAAAACAATAATCTTTCTCTATCTTCATCATATCAACTCGCAATCTTACAATTATGCAAAAAAACTCGTTCTCCATATTCTCTGAAACGTGACCGAGCACAGATACGAAAAATTTTGCAATAATAATCAAAAAGATTCTCCGAATGAGATCTATTTTCCAACCACGAAGAATCAATCTACACGACGCGTTCGACAAAAAACAATTCGAAAAAAAATAATGACATGAAATTTTCTCGATGCTCGAGCGTAAAATAAACAATTTTGCAATTTCTTACGAGCTGTAAACTCTTCGAATTATTTAGTGCACCTGCTTTGCATTTATATGCGCAAAATAAACAAATTTCCTTACAAAATGACTGGCGTTCCCATGAATTTTTTTGTCCTCGTTTTTTACTCATTTCCTTTTTTTTTACTCTAATATCCCGATAATAATGGGACTCGGACTGTTAGATTTTCTCGATGGACTCAGTCGGAGTGCAACGATCGTTCACGGGACACTCCTATTATTCGCAGCTCGCAAAGTATTTAACTTTTCCTAAGTATAAGGGAAAGGATAAATGATTGTTAAATATTTTTCACAAGGACTGAAATAATTTGTTGGAAAAATGTTCCATTTTTTTTCCTAAGAAAATATCATCGTTCGTTGCTCGTGGCGCAGTTCGATCTTGTTTTCGAATCTGTGAGCGCGGATTTTTTTCCGTCCTGTCGAAGGATCCGTGAGCGAAATCAATAAATTAAGTCAATCACGAAAGATATATCGATAAGAGTATGTTTATTTTGCGCGTACGTGATTATGCGACATTACTAACGAGTGAAGGGAGTTCCAGAGAACAATTGAGTGCTTGATCGACGATTAAAAAACGAAGTCAGGTATGAAAAAAATTTATTGATGAAATCTTGTTTGGATGAATAGTCCATTCAGGAAATGAATAGCAAAAATTTTTCAAAACAACCACGCCTCTCTCTCTCTCTCTCTCTCTCAAAAATTTACATTACATTTTTACCATTTTCGTTCATCACGCAGATTTTAATTGAATTTACTATTCGCGGTGCAATTTACTTCCGTGATGCGTGAGAGCGTTGAGAACTATAAAAATGATAATTAACAAGACGTTTAAACATTGGAGGTTGCGGTCAGCGCAGTTGGTTGGAGTTTTCGCGTGCCTCGTATTATACATTCTAAGTCGTTCATACAACGAAACACGTTATTGAAACAAAAGTTTGCAGGAGATTGTGCACGAAGTGGGTGGAGCTCGTATAATACGGAGGGCATGAGAACAATCCAGAGTATTTGTTTCTGGCAGTAATCGAAAATTTGCTGAAGGAAATTGTTAACAAACCGCGAGTCGGATTAAAATTTTTTTCGGTCGCTTTTCATTTAAAAAAATTATCCGAAGAGTCCGAAGAAGAGTCCTTTCCGTGCATCTTGAGCTTGTGTAATACAGAAGGCACGAAGAAAACGAGAGAGTATTTATTTCTCGTTGTAATAGAAAATTCGGCAAAGAAAATTGTTGCGAAAATTTGCGAAAGAAAATTTTTTGGACGTTTTAGAATTAAGAAAAAAGTTTTAAAAAATTTGTTGTGTAACTCAAGTTTGTGTGATACGAAAGGCATGAGGATAAAAAGCAAATTTTTTATTCTTGTGGTAATCAAGAATTTGTCGGGAGAAATTTTTAACAAAAGCTGCGAATCGGTGTAAAAATTTTTTTCGGGCGTCTTTCGTTAAAAAGAAAGTTTCCATTCGTTTGAATATTTTTTCGTGTCTTATTTTGTGTATTTTTCATATTTTTGCGAATCTTACAGTTTCACGGAAAAAATGTCGTGGGTGCCGCCGGATTTGGCGCAACTTTGCTCCCCGCACGCGACCGTCACGACTTGCCAGCCTCAGGCTTACCTGTTTCTCGCTCTCGTGACCCGTCTCTTCGGTCATTCACTCGACAATTCTCCAAAAGTCACAAGTACAAAAGTTCAGCCGAGCTTTTCCCGAGTCTTGGAGGAGCCAAGAGTTTTCTCACCAGGATACTCGACGATCGAAAATTTATTCAACTCGGACGGAGACAACTGGAATTATTTCTTCCCTGAAAAATCAAAGACCCTGTGGAATTTCTCACCGAATTTCTACAGAACGAGCTCATCAATTCCAAAATTCACATTAGAATCTCAATTTCAAAAATTCGGTGAGAAACTCATTCCTCGAACTGCAGACTTTGGATCGAGTTTTTCACGAAATTTTGGAGGGTTGGAAAATTTACCAAATTATGGAAAGCTCTTTCTGCCCGAATTTTCCTTCGAGAGAAGAAATTTCGAGACTCGAAATCAGAATTTTGAGTTCGGAGATAAAATCGAGGGGAGACGAGACCTCGCGGCTCTTCCTCGCGAGCTCGTCGATCAGCGAGTGCGTTTCGAGACGAATGAACTTTTGCGTGCAGGGATTCAGGAACCGGAAGTACTCCGCAAAATGGGGTCGTTCGGGCTCGACCAAGAGGCGGAATCGCCGGTTTATCAACCTTCGATCGGATCAAGTGAAAGGAACAGCCGGGCGGGGCGTAGATCCGGAATTTCGCTCTTTACCAAATCGACGTCGATCCCATGGGGCTTTTACGAAGTCAGCGCGACGAAAGAAATTCCACCGGAAACCGTAATCGCTCAGGAATTCCCAAATACCGCTCGGGGACGATCGTCGCCGGTTTATTTTTACGACGAGTGGACAGAGAGAAATTCGCATGACCCGGCTAGCGATCCTCGAAATCACCAGTCAGGATTGTACGGGACTGAGAAAGACGCGAGACGAAAGTTGACTCGAGACTTTCCCCACTATTCGAACGACCAGTACGATTTTATCATCATCGGCGCTGGCTCCGCTGGATGCGTCCTTGCAAATCGATTGAGCGAAATTCAAGAATGGAGGGTAATGCACATTTTTTACATAATCTTTTTTTCCATTTTTATTTTTTTTAGTCATAGTTTTGCCATTTTTTAGCATTTCTGTATCTACTAAATTTTTTACCTTTTTTATAGGCTTTTCATTTTATTTTCAATTTTCCCTCGCCCGCCCATAAAAAACGGAGTATTTTTAAGTACTTTAAATGGTTTAACATAAATCTCTGAGTTACATTAAAAAAATTGGAATCGCTTTTTCGAGGTACATTTTTCCTGAATCCTAAAGAAAGTAAAAGTCGGAGCACAAAGAAATTTCGTTACGACTAAAAAGGAAAACATCCGGCATCTCACAATCGTGAACAAGGCGAATAATAAAACTTGAAATTTCCATACAAATCACTCTAGGCTCTTGTATATTTACACACTCGACATAAAAATTTGTCATTTCTCTAATATTACGAAAGTCAGAAAATTCTCGAGCTACCGATTGATTTTTTGCTTCGGTTTCGAGTACCAAGGTCACAACTATATAGAGAAAACCATTTTTTACGTAATAATTTTCGTAATTAAAATTTTTCTGTTTCAAGATATTTTTTAGATCTTTTTCCATCCTACGCAAATCAAGATATGCAAAAGAATGAGAGATATTCATGGAATTTTGATAGAATAACAATATTTTATATAATTAGGGCCTAAAAGTATTTTCAATTTTAATAAAAATTTCCACACGTAACTGAAAATAATAATAATAATAATAACATATTCATTTTTTTCAATGAAATAAATTTTTTTTAAGATACTTCTGCTCGAAGCTGGAATCGAGGAGCCCTTGGCAGCGGACGTGCCAGCATTCGCGCCTATGTTGCAGGGCAGCAACATAGACTGGATGTACAGAACACAGCCAGAAAAACATTCTTGTCGATCGCGAAGAGGTCAGGGCTGCGGCTGGGCCCGCGGCAAAGTAAATACTCAAAAAATATCCCGTGTAAATTTTCACACTTTCCCCACACTACGTGTAACACCAAACTCGATAATTTCCTAGGTAATGGGAGGCTCGAGCACAATAAATTATATGCTCTACATACGTGGCAATCGTCAGGATTACGATGAATGGGCTCAGCTGGGAAACGAGGGCTGGGATTTTGACAGCGTTCTTCCTTATTTCAGAAAATCAGAGAACAACGAAGATCCGGAGGTGAGAAAATTATATAACACGTAACAGAAGATAATATGAAAAATAAATTTACGAAAAAAACATTGCGAAAGAATAGGAAAAGTTTTATTATATTTACCGGATAAAACAACGCTGTCACGTTTTAATAAATATTACGACACACGACAAAATCCATAATTTTATAGTTATCGTGAAAAATTACATAAATATTTGACAATATGAAAAAAGTTATCATTATCTTATCTTAAACGTATGAGAATTATTTTTGAAAATCGTTGAGATTGGGACAAATATAATTAGAGTATGCGTGAAAATATTTTCAAGCGATTCTATCGAAAAACGAATTTACACTCGAAATTTACACTTGGTCCAGCCCGTAGTACGATAACACGAGATTTCTTTATTTTTCTCGATACAGATCGTCGCAGCGAATCCTCGTTATCACGGGACAAATGGTTATCAGAACGTCGAGAGATTTCCATACGAAGACGTGAACGTAGGAATTCTGATGAGGAGCTTGAAAGAGATCGGTCTCGAGGAGCTGGACGCGAACGCCGATCGTCAAATCGGTGTGATGAATCTTCAGACGACGTCGATCCACGGAATGCGTCAGAGTACGAACGGCGCTTTCATCCGACCGATAAGGAAGAGAAGAAAAAACTTGCGTGTCGTTACTCAGGCGCACGTGACGAGAGTTTTGATCGACCCGAAAACCAAAAGAGCGACGGGCGTCGAGTACTCGCTCGGTAACGAGAAAAATCTGAGAGTCGCGTGGGCAACGAAGGAAGTGATTTCATCGGCGGGCGCGATAAACTCGCCGAAAATTTTGATGCTCTCGGGAATCGGATCCGGCGAGGATCTCAGAAGATTCGGAATTCCTCTGATCTACGAATCCGCGGTTGGTCGAAATTTGCAGGACCACGTGACGACGGATGGAGTAGTCATAAGATTGACGAACGAAACGGCGACGAGCGCGAGTTACGAGGAAATCGTCAGCGATATTTACAAGTACAAGGAGAAAAAAATTGGACCTCTCACGGCCACGGGACCGCTGACGGTCTCGGCGTTTGTGCAAACGATTTACGAAAATTCCGAGGAAAAACCTGACATTCAGTACAGCTTTGATCCAGGAAACGTCGACGATTTTTATACCGATCCTGGAGGCTCGAAGGAGACGAACATCTACCCGAGCGCTTATTACAACGGCATGACGATTCGGCCGATTCTCCTCGCTCCGAGGAGTCGCGGATTCATCAAATTGAATACGAGCGATCCCGTTTGGGGCTCACCGCTGATATATCCGAATTATTATACCGCCGATCCCGATCTCGACGCGATGATCGACGGGATCGAAATTTCTTTAAGATTATTCTCAACGCGAGCTTTCTACGAGCACGGTTATCGTCTCGTTGACGAAGTTTTACCGGCTTGCAGAGACTACGATTTCGGATCTAGATCTTACTGGGCATGCGTCCTCATGGAGTACACAGCGACGATTTATCATCCCGTTGGAACGTGTAAAATGGGACCGAAATCCGATCGTCACGCGGTCGTCGATCCTCAGCTGAGAGTTTACGGCGTCGCCGGGCTTCGAGTGGTCGACGCCTCGATCATGCCGGTAATTGTACGAGGAAATACAAACGCACCTACGATCATGATCGCCGAGAAAGCAAGCGACATGATAAAGGAACATTGGTTGAAAAGTTAAAAAAAAACTTAACATCGAGTCTCTTGATAATGAAAATTACAATCACATTTCCGAAGAAAGTTTTCAATTTCATTTTAATTGTTTTTTTTATAAGAGAGTTAAGAATATATGTATAAAAATGTCTTAAACGATAATAATATAAGAACAAAGAAAAACATTTTCAACAAAAAATAGATATACGTGAAAGTTTCCGTCGAGTCCTTTTTTCTTTCGGGACAAAAAAGGGAATTTATACGTTATTTTGACATCGTGTATGTTTCATAAGGAGGGAAATGCGAGCGTTAAATATGTATGATATTTATGAAAGTAAGCTTGGAGACAAATTCAAGCATAAATCGATCAAAGGTGCTAAAAATAATAATAAACGACAGAAGAAAAATAATAAATAATTATGCTCGTGCTCGATAATCATCGGTTGATAGTTTTGCGCATGTTTCAATGTTTGTTAACTTACGTTGTAAATCAATGAAACACACTCCGAGTTTTCATGAAAGAGGTAATAAAAAATATTTAAAAAAAAATAAAATAGCAGAGTCACGAAGTATTCTGATTGGAGAAATGTACAAAGTGTGATTAAAATATAGCAATTTATCGACGACGTTTTTTCTTCTTTTTCTCGTGCTGACCAAAGTTCGTCGAAAATTCCTTTGATCTGAGGACAGAATTTATGAGAGGTCGGATCTCATTAAAACACGTTGCAACCTGATACTTTGCCACGTTTCTTGGATTTTCACTTCGTCGATACTCTCGATCGAGCTCATGAGATTACGAAAAAAAATTATAATCGCTTAGTTACAAAAACTCGTACGAGGAAAGCAAATGCTTTGAGAATCATGAAAAAAGTGTTTATGGAAACTTCTCACGTGTGGAACTATGAATCTTCGTCACGGATGTTCGAAAAAATGCGTCAAATCCTCTCCGGGCTCGTCACTTTCACTCTCATCACCGATTTCGATCACTTGATGACATCGATGTCAACATTTTTCTTTAATTAAGGTTGTTTTTTTTCCAATATTTTTAGAACTCTTGTGAACTTGATTCAGTGACCTTGATCATTGAACTTTTTTTGATTCGTTTCGTATAAAAATTTTACATTCGCGAACTATATTATAAATGGATTAGATAATTTTTCTTTTTCGTTCGGAGAGTCATTTCGAAATGAAATGTAATGAGAGGTTTCCGTGGTTACGACGAAACTTCTCGTTGGAGAAAATGGTTGGTTTATCTTGAATACAATTTTATAGACCATTAAAGTCATTGTTGGAATCCAATCACGAAATAAACTGTTTTGTTGTCGAGAAGATAAGTGATCTCGTAAATGGTCCATATCGATAAGTACATTTCTCTGTGACATCTACAGTTTCACTTTCGTATTATTTTTCACGTGGGATGAACGTGAGAGGTGATGATTTGAAAAAAAGATAATTTTCCCATCACGTTAAAGAGCAGGAATTTCAATTGAAACATCAGATGACAGACGTTTCATCCTTAGCGTCCTTATATATTATGAAATGGATAACCATTTTTTATTAACGTCAAATTACGATCGAGATTTCTTACATGCAATGATTGTCAAATTTTGTAAATTGTGTTACATTTTCAAATATCCAAAAATCGATTATTTTAGATTTTATGTTCCAATCTCTAAAATATTTGTCGATAAACATTTCCTGAAATATTTCATGATAAATAAAATATATGTATATTTAGTACATAACGTTTACGCGTGAGTGTTTGCGATTATTCGGCGCTCCACAAAATTATCGAGGAACTTTCACTCTCTCACTCTCGTTCGGTCCCATTCGAGAGGGAAACGAGAGTGTCGTAACGTTTTATATGTATAGTATCATTGACAGGGTGTACCGGAAAACTTGCCGAACTTCCCCGAAATCACGGTGATCGAACCGCAAAATTTGAATATTCAAATCGAATCTTTAGCATATTTTTTCCTACGGTAACGTCAAAACTCTTGGGGAGTTCATTCATTTCGCAAATTCTTTACGATCTTCTTCCTTCGATTGTATGGTCATGATTTTTTGAAAAATAACTTCCTTTGTTCACGAGCATGAAGAACATCATTAAGAAAAAAAATAATTACAGCAAAAATGATTTTGTAACCTGTAATTTGAGTTTCGTATGTATAAATGAGCGTCCGAATAAAAGTTTCGCAATTGAGGACGAAATTTTTGGAAAGAGAAATTAAAAACGAAAGAGATTTTTCGAAAAATCAATGGGAGGGATGACGCAAATTTGAGCGGAATTGACGATCGATTCGGTATGAATGGCAGACGTGATCGATGTCACGGAGTGAAAAAACTCATGGACCTCTTGAAATAACGAGAAAATTTCGTCCAATGCCTTTTTCATCCCGGGAGATGAATTAGAGGCCGATTGACGGGAGGAGAAAAGGCGAAACGCTCGTTTGCAGGTGTACAAACTCGGGATAGAGTGTACGAGTGAGAACTCGTATGGTTTATACGCTTGCTCGAATGTCTCGAAGATCCAGTCGTTCGCTTTCTCTGCCTTCGCCAAGTCGCTTGATCTTACGCGAGCGCGTACGGATCGAGCCGCCACGTGCTCACGCGCATTTTTACAACTGCGCTTGTCTCTTTTTTTAAAAAGTGAGATCACTTGATATTTCGCATTGCAAATGAAATCGCAACGACGTGAAGAATAACATTTTTTTTTGAGTGAGATGAAATGTGCTTTTATTTTGAATATTTTCGAGTGAAGTTATTTTTTTTATAACGTTTACTTTTTTTACAAGAGAAATTAAAATAATTTTCGTCATTATATAGAAAGATAAAATAAATAAAGGTTTGATTATTTTGGACTGTTTAAATTTATATTTTAATAAAATATTTTTGGTATTTTTTTCGTTATTTTTTTTAAGTGACATTTAAAAAAATTGATACTGGTATTTATTTTTGATGATAACTGTCTTCGAGTCTTCTTGCCGGTACCATCAGATTCGAATTGTGTAATTCGTGGTAGATGACATGCTAAAAACATCCACGATCCTCCCAGCCGAAAAAGGAAACTTCAAACGTAATCACCCGTGTCTCGAAACTTTCGTAGACTTTTCGAATTATGTAAATTGGAATTCCCATGATATTTAAACATATCAAAACGAGCACGTTGTATATAAAAGCGTAAAATCGGGCTTTAAAAATTCTCTATAAAAAATTCTAATAAAAATTCTCACCAACTCGCGATAATTAAAATACAAGCATTTTCACGCGAACTGAAATTTTTGGTTGTCCAATAAATCCATTAACGAATTCCGTTGTTTAATAAACAAACAACGAAAGTTTATGAAATTATTTTTCACGTCTTGAGTAAACAATCGCTTTCCTATTCCGCTAAAAAAAAATTTCTGTCCGTAGGTCTTGTCACGAAACTTGATAGAAAGCAAACATTGAGTAACATCCTCCAAAAACATAGGAAAACAAATCGAAGAAGTTTCGAAAATGGCGATAGCGCTCATCGAGGAGGGACGGATATTGGACTTGAAACATTTTTGAGTCCACAGTACGAAAAAAAGAGAGAAAATAAAAGATTAAAAAAATAAGTGTAAATTGAAGAGAAAAAAATGGCTATAGTTCTGGGCAGCGTTCTGGGCGCGTTCAAGGCGGGTTCGATTCTTTTGGGAATTGGAAAACTCGCGATACTTCCGATTCTCCTGGCGTCGCTCGCGTATTACAACTACGACCTGATGGACCCGGAGAATCATCCGCGAGTTACGAAAAATTTGAGAAAGGAGTACGACTTCATTGTCGTTGGGGGTGGAAGCGCGGGAAGCGTGATGGCGAATCGATTGACGGAAAATCCAAACTGGACGGTCCTCCTGCTCGAAGCTGGTGGCCACGAGACCGAGATTACGGATGTTCCGATTTTATCGTTGTATCTACACAAGAGCAAAGTCGATTGGAAGTATCGGTCGCAGCCTCAGGACAGCGCGTGTCAAGCGATGAAGGACAAAAGATGTTGCTGGACGCGTGGAAAAGTAATTAATTTTATTTTTTATTATGAAACTCTTTCTTGAAATATTTGAGAGAATTTAGAAGATATTTATTTAATTTTTAATCAAAGTTTAATAATATGAATGGATTCGAATTTTACGTCGATGAAAAATTCAAAAGAAATACATTTTTTTTTATAAATTCACTTATTTTGATTATCGATGACGAGAGAAGCGATCGCGTGTCCAGGAATTCGTGGACTAAATAAATTTCGTAACAAGTGCGTTCGTGACTGGGTGACGAGACTGATAAATCCCGGCTAGACGGCATTACTATCGAGCCGCGCACGAATCGAAAGTTGCACGACCTTCGGAAAACGCACGGCGAAAGAAATCCATTGGCCGGAGAAAATTGCACTCCCTCTTCCCTCCGATAAAAAATCATTGAGACCAGGACGAGAGGAATGGGTGAAGGGAAGAGGGAGAGAGAAAGAAAGAGAAAAAAACCAATAAAACTGGTCGAAAGGTTTATTTTCTTTTACCTTAAAGATGTTTGATCGACATCACGTATGTCATTGCTCAAGTTCTATCAGTGATGAAACGCCGGTAACATTCGTCACTTGGTACAATATTTGCCGAGACACTTATAATGAGGACACAAAACAACTTTTTCCAGCATTCATAAATTTCCATTGATCATCTGTCAACTTTGTCATTTGATACTGCATACGTAATTAGAAGAAAAAAATTCAGTTAATAATTCATCATAACGAAAGAATATCATAAAAAGTGACAATTTCACAAAAGTGTTTGAGAATGAGCAATCTTTAAGTACGTGTTATAATATAAAAAGAAAATTAATCTATAAAATTAAAATATCAAAAATGGAGTAACATAAATATTTAATGAATAATAATAAATTTCAGGTCTTAGGGGGCTCAAGCGTTTTGAACACGATGCTCTACATACGTGGGAATCGTCGGGACTTCGACCAGTGGGAGAGCTTTGGAAATCCTGGCTGGGGTTACGAGGACGTTTTGCCATATTTCCTAAAATCGATGGATCAGAGAAATCCCTACTTGGCGAGGAACAAACGATACCACGCCACGGGTACGATTTTATTTTTCGAAAGACAGGAAAGAGGAAACGACGCTCGGAGCATACGTGACTCGATCAAAGACTTGGAATAATAGAGACGTATTTTTTTTTGCGAGAGTAGCCACGAGAAACTTTTTTTTTGCTTTGTGCGATATTGACGCTAGAAAGTTCATTGGGAAAGGCGCCAATTCATTGAATTTGTATTCGCCTGAGTGCACTTTCGAGCAAAGATGCGAATATTGAGTGAAAAAAGGAAGATTCGCGAAGAAATTGAGGAAGAGAATGCGAAAATACTTCTCCGTGAATAATTCTTTTTATCGGACTTTCATTTAAAGAAAAAACGAAATAAAAATAGACATTCTTGATCCTAAATTAAATAAATTAAACAAAATTATTCGCGAATTTATGTAAATTAAATTAAAATATCGAAAATTTATTTTAGGAGGATACTTGACGGTCCAGGACGCTCCTTACCTAACACCTCTCGGAGTGGCATTCATCCAGGCTGGTGAAGAAATGGGTTACGAGAACGTGGACGTTAACGGGGAGCAACAAACAGGATTCGCGTTTTTCCAGTTCACAATGCGTCGAGGAACGCGGTGCAGTTCGGCAAAGGCGTTCGTCCGTCCTATCAGTCTTCGTCCAAATTTTCATCTCTCCCTCTGGAGTCACGTGACGCGAGTATTGATAGATCCAGAAACGAAGAGAGCTTACGGGATCGAGTTCATCCGGGACGGAAAGTTGCGTCGAGTATTCGCCAAGAAGGAAGTAATTTTATCAGCAGGAGCGATAAACAGTCCTCAATTGTTGATGCTCTCGGGAATCGGACCTGGACAGCATCTCCAGGACCTGGGGATCCCGGTGATCCAGGATTCACCAGGAGTCGGACAGAATCTTCAGGATCACATCGCGGTCGGCGGACTCGCGTTCTTGATCGATTATCAGATCAGCATCGTAATGAATCGTCTCGTAAACTTGAATTCGGCTCTTCGTTACGCGATTACCGAGGACGGGCCATTAACCTCGAGCGTCGGTCTCGAGACCGTCGCCTTTATAAACACAAAGTACGCGAACAAGTCCGACGACTGGCCCGACATCGAGCTCATGCTGACCTCAGCGTCGACCAATTCGGACGGAGGAACAAACGTGAGAGTGGCTCATGGACTCTCGGATGAATTCTATAACGAGGTATTCTCAGAGATCAACAATCGTGACGTTTTCGGAGTTTTCCCATTGATGCTTCGACCCAAGTCTCGAGGATTTATCAAGCTCAGATCGAAGGATCCTCTGGACTATCCTCTGATGTATCACAATTATTTGACCCATCCGGACGACGTTGACGTCCTCCGGGAAGGCGTCAAAGCCTCGATCGCGTTCGGTGAAACCGCGTCGATGAAACGATTCGGAGCTCGATTTCACAGCAAGCCTTTGCCGAATTGCAAGCATCTTGAACACTTTACCGACGAGTATTGGAACTGCGTTATCAGACAGTACACGATGACGATTTATCATATGAGTTGCACCGCCAAAATGGGTCCAGCGAGCGATCCAATGGCAGTCGTCGATCCTGAATTGAGAGTTTACGGAGTTCAGGGACTTCGAGTGATCGACGCCTCGATCATGCCGACGATCACTAATGGGAACATCAACGCTCCGGTCATTATGATAGCGGAGAAGGGCTCGGATCTCATAAAACAGCAGTGGGCGTTCGAGAGGAGGCAGAGCATCAATGAAACGTCTACGTGATAACGAGCCAAAGATCGATTCATAAAACAATCGTGAACGAATTTAAAATATTCTTGATCCACTTATGGATCATTCCGAGATGAAAAAGTGCCATTTTTTCCTGATTAAATGGACACGTAAATTTTTTTAGTATTTTTTTAGAACTCGATACGGATGAGTGTCGTTGATGTGTAAATATTCTTTGTGCCCAGGGTTTCATGGACTTTTGTTTATAAGTTGTAAGTGCGTCGATTAATCAAAACGAGACTTTAAAGAAATAAGATAATCCCTAACGTAAAATTAATATAAAAAAATGTCAAATTTTGCATAAAATTTTATTTTTCTCCTGAATTTTCAATTGGGAAATCAATCAAGTATTTTTTCCTCGGTGCGTGAAAATATTTTCGTGTTGCATCGAAATGTACGGAATGAAGCTGGGTGAGCGGACTTGGCAACTTTGTATGAAAGAATGCGTGCGCTTGATTCGATCTTTACCGAGAAACGAAATTGTATAAATACTCTCGCGTTCAAAGTGCAAGTACAATTGTCAGGGAATTAAAAAAAACGGGTAAAAACGAAAAAAAAGTGGAAAAGAGTGCAACCCGACTAACCAGGGCGAGGTTGCTCAATACGGTCTACACGTATGTACAATAAAAAATTAGAAAAAAAGAAGGGAATTTACTAGTGGAACTAATTTCAGCGATCATACCCGTCACTCTTACGACACTTTCCTGTTAAACTTCAATTAATATCCGTTGCAACGCTGCACAATTTTTTTTCCAATTGCAAAAACGAATCGTAATTAATCTTTTTTTTAATTTTATTTATCGAATTACAGAATTTATACGACAGTTATTGTGAGGTTAATGGGAGCATTTCAGATTTAATTTTTACTATTTTTTTAGCTCGTGTACATTTATTATCACTTTTTTTAATGTTGAACAATTTAAGCACGTGTTCAACTTGCATAAGAATATGATTTCACCCAACGGGAACTTTTATATAATGATTTGATAAGAAAGGAATTGTCACGTGCGTGCACAAACTTACGCCAAACGTGTGATATTTCAAAATCTAGAATTTCAATATTTTATGGTTTTTATAAAAGATTAAATTAGCTTTTGATTTATTAAGGTAGTAAAAGTTGAGGCAACAATTTGATACGGTTATAACGAAATCAGGCATAAAAAATCATCAGTGAATAGAAACAGTTTTGAGGACAAATATTTTTATCGGATATAAAAGTGATTTATTGATATTTTATTCATTTGAAATTCTTTGTGTTTTATTGTGATGATAATTGGAACGAAGCTGTAGAAGGAAAATGGGTTTGAATAATATTTTCCCAATCCACGGTCGGTAAGATCGGTGATACCGGTCAGAAGCGCGATCTGTTGGAATCGTATCAACTTTCCATCAGGACTTTGAGGCTCACTCGATAATAAAAGTCGGTAAACAAATTAAGAAAAAAAAAAATTATTTAATTTTTTCAGGTTTTTCTCTTATATCGAAAGTAACAATGTTTCGTTTTGTCATTGTACTTTCGCCATTTATAAACTATTGAATGAAGAATAATGACATTTGCAAATTGATATATCACAAATGCCCTTTTCCATTTCGAAATATCGTTGAAAGACGATCACGCGAATCTTCAATTTAACAATTATCATAATTCATTCGCGTGCACCCAAAGGAATTTTCGTATCGTCGTCGAAACAGGAATATCGTTGCGGTCGTTATTCCCACAATTACGCAATATCAAAAAAAAAATTAACAAAAAGATTCTTTCTCTTTGTCGTGGAATGAGAATTTACTCACGAAGAGTGAGTTCGTAATTTTCTCACAAAAAACTCTCACATCCACGTGTTTGTTTAAGCAAATGTCAAACGGATTATTATTTCATAACATTTTTTTCTTGTCACCCTGGACGACCCGTGTCGTGGTGTACGTGCCGCAGGTCAGGTAAATTCTCGAGAAATCGATACAAGAAAATGAAAGAAAATTCGGAACGCGACCCAGATGAGATTAACAAACCGAAACTCGAAGATAGACTCGCGCCGTTTTTTATATTCGATGAACGCCCGTCTCTTGATTCAGTTAGAAAAGAAAGCAAATTATTTCGTGTTTGAATGCAAAGCGCATATTACGTGCGTATAAATTTCGTGTGTCTCGAATGCAAACGCGAAATGACTCTCCGTTGATCGAAAATGGACTCGAAAAAGTGGGGGGAGAAGAAAAAAGAAGGGACTCGGAATATTTTGAAATCGGACGTTGAAAATATATTTTGTAATTCCACGCAAAGACAATTGAAGTACATTTTTATTCAGAATTTTTATTTCTTTGTTTCCTTTTTCTTGTTTTATTAAATCTTTGAAAATGTTGACGATCTTTGAAAAAAATATCACGTCAGGAAAGACGCAGATTTTGAATCCTGAATCTTCATTTTTTATTTTTTGCAAGATGCGCATTCTACTATGCAAGAGAGGCACGAACCGTATTAGCAAAACAAGGACGTTGAGATCGATTGGATAATTCTCTGGTGAAACTTCTAAAGTCACCTCTGCGCAGTGAAAAACATCGATAAATCTTTATTTTTTTACGTTTTTGCGATTCGAAACCAGGTAAAGAATTGATTTTTGAACGATCGAATATCCTTGTTCGATCTTTTCCTCGTTCTGAGTTCAGGCTGCATTTTTTCAATTTTATTAATTAAATTAGAATAAATTATTTAGTGAAATTTCCCACGTCATGAGAAAACGAGCAGCGCATATCTCAGAACGCATGCGAATTTTTTTTTCATTTGCTACAAAGTATCGCGTCGATGAAAGCGATCGTATATATTCACATTTTATTTCTATACATCCAATCGATGTATATATCGATTATAATCAATCAAAAAAATTAAAAGTTAAATGCAAGCTGCACATCTTTGAATTTTTTTTCAAAATAGATATTTGAAAATAACGAAATATTAAAAATTATTCAAAATAATGACTAGTGCAATTATGTCAGAATGCAACGTGTGAAATCATTTATTGCGAATCGTCCGTATGAAAACAATTAATTGTTATAGAATAATTCCGACAGTACGAATTAAAATGGGTCAAGGTTACAGGAAATAAGGGAAAAAGCATAAGGAGGAACTCGAGTCACGTCTCCCTCATGTTGACGATCGTCAAACACGCAATCACCGGGACACTTTTCTCTCTTTCTCGTGACGTTACACGAATCCCTTCCTCCCGCCGCGTTTTCTTTTTCATTCTCCTTTTTTTTCTCTTTCCGGGGACTTATACGTGCGAACGGCACGTAGACCGGTGAAGAGAGAAAGTTGCAGAGCGCGGGACGCGCGAAGAGGCCTCAGGGTGCCCATGAAAGTTGAAAAGTAAAGGAACGAGAGACGATCGCGCTCTCTCGAAGATCGAAGGCTCCTCGATCGCCGAATGTAAAAGAAATTTATCCGAGCGCCGAAAAATATTTCAAGATACCCTGGAGACGTTTCTTGAAATTATACCCCGCGAGACGACGAGCTTCAGCGAATGAAATTTGGAAATTGACGAAAAAAAATCTTTTCACGCTCAAAACATTTTTTTTAAGAAGTAAAAAAATATTTCGAAAGAATTCCGAATCGGCCGGAAGACTCGAAATCCGTCATCAAGAGAAACTTTTTTATGAAACATCAAAAATGAAGTAAAAAATGAACGTAATGTCTCAAATAATTGAAATTACTAATAAACACGTAATTAGCTGTTATATAAATTACATTTAATTCATTAGCTTTATTCTTTTCATTCTAATGTATTTTTTATTCCGCTGTTTTAAAGTAAATCTCGTACGAATCTCGGTCGAACGAGGAGAGTTTGAATCACGTGAAGTTGGCGATGAAACTGCCCGTGATAGTGGGGAACTCGACATGTTTTCACTCTCGGCATTCACCGCTCGGACTCGGTTTACCTTTCGCACTCCAGCGAGTCGTGAACGCTGGAACGGTTCTTCCAACCTTTTCAAGCTTTCGGAAACTTCCTCGAGTGTCTTCTTCATTTCTTTCATTCGAAATAACGCAAAATCGTGTCGAGAAAAAAAAGTTGAAAGAGCGATCCTCGAGTGAGCCCAGAAAAACACAAAAAAGTATTAAAAACATAAAATAAATTGTAAGTAAAAACGGTGCAAAGTTTTCGTTTATTCTTCTCTATCTCGTTAAAAAAATTATTTCAGTGATTAGCATTTTTTTCTGCAAATTAAACGAAGTACTCTCGTCCTGTTAGTTGATGATTTTTCGCGAATCAAGGTCTTTGGAAAGAGCGTGCAATACGGTGTCAATTAGAGCCATTTTATTCATTTAATGTTATTATTGTTATTATCACACGAACAGCAAGAAGACAATGCAACTAGTATGGAATAAAAATGTTACTTTCTCTCTCATCCTGGAAAATGGAGGTTATAAAAAGAGACGATAAAACTATCTTACTGTTATTATTGCACTCGGAACATTTGTGTTATTATTGTTTTTACTGTCATTTTTATCGTTAGTCTCTAATTGATTGTCGCTCTATTTCAATTGATCACAAATCAAGTAGACTTTAATTATTTTTATATTTTAATTATCTTGATCTTTATTTTGATATAGTTTCATACAGAGTTTTCTTTTTTCAGTGAGAAGGCAAATGAAAAATTCCTCAGGATGGGTCAAATCGAATGAAAACTCGATGGAAAACGGCTGGAAAATTCGAAGAGGAGGAAAAAATATGATAAGGAGAGCGTGAACCGTTTTTTATGGATTTGGTCAGTTTAGCCGGCACCACGTCGCTTTTCGGTCTCGGGGTCATTCCACTGTTGGCCATTGGGCTCACAGTGTATCGATACAACGCCGTTGATCCAGAAAGTTACACTCCAAATGCACGAGAAGTAAATAAAAAATATTAAATAAATAAATAATTAAGTAAATGAACAAAATATCAATCAATTAATTAATTAGAAATATTTAAAATATTCAATATTATTTTAAATTTTGTTCTTTCTGGGTTTTGTATCTGCATGAATTAAAAAATTTTTAAATTTTCAGTTGCTCCGGATGTACGACTTTATAGTTGTCGGAGGAGGAAGCGCAGGTGCAGTCGTCGCTTCGAGGCTTTCGGAAGTCTCGAATTGGACGGTCTTGCTCCTCGAGGCCGGAGGCGATGAGAACGAAATTTCTGACGTTCCCGCGCTCGCGGGATACACACAGTTATCCGAATTCGATTGGAAATATCAAACAACGCCACCGAATGCCTCGCCATACTGTCTCGCCATGGTCGGCGATCGGTGCAACTGGCCACGAGGAAAAGTTCTCGGGGGTAGCAGCGTCCTCAACGCTATGGTTTACGTTCGGGGTAACAGGTCATTAATTCAAAAACATTTTTTAAATTTATTAGATAATTTTTTCACGATTTCATTGAAGGGTTACACACCTCAATGTAAATTAAACAAACGTTGAATGGATAGAAAATTGAAACATGATAAAATTTGATAAAAGTTGACGACAATGTTCTTAGACGTCGAACATAGGAATTAAAAATTTTCAAATTTTTTATCCACAACTTTTTTAGTAAAATAATAAAGTGATCTTATACCTGAGAACTAATTTTTCTTGGTCAATAATTCAATAAATATCAGGGCAATCGTTTTGAAAAAATGTCATTATAATATTTCTCTCTTAAGAACATATTCCGGCTAAATTTTATGACATTCTTATCATATTTACTTTCACTATTAACCGGTTACTCAGTTTTTGATCTACGACGATTCCAGTTATTCGATTCACTGTTTTTTATCAGTTCTCTTTTTCATTGCATATCTTTCATCCTCATTCACTATTTTTTTACCTATTTTTTCATCGATTATATTTTTAGACACTCATTTGTCATTTTTTAAGCTCATTCCTTCGTTGATCATTTTTTGTTAATGCTTTTCTTCGCTACTTAATATATTTACTCTTCCATTCATAATTTTTTATCGATGAAAAAAATTAAAATTGCAGATTCGACTACGACAGATGGGCGAGCATGGGAAACGAGGGCTGGAGTTACAAGGAGGTGTTGCCATATTTTATAAAATCGGAGGACAACAGAAATCCGTATTTAGCGAGAACTCCATACCACGGTACGGGAGGATATTTAACCGTTCAGGAGTCACCTTGGAGGACGCCACTGTCGATTGCATTCATCCAAGCCGGTCAGGAGCTCGGCTACGAAAATCGTGACATAAACGGTGAAAAGCAAACAGGTTTCATGTTGACTCAATCAACGATACGCCGAGGGAGTCGATGCTCGACGGCGAAGGCGTTTCTGCGTCCAGTAAAAAATAGAAAAAATCTCCACGTAGCGATGAACGCTCAAGTACTCCGAGTCCTCTTCAACGAAGAGAAAAGAGCGATCGGTGTAGAATTTTTAAGAGACAACAGAAAGCAGATAGTTAAGGTACGACGAGAAGTTATTTTGTCAGCAGGATCAATCGGATCCGCGCAATTGTTAATGGTTTCCGGTGTGGGACCTGGGGAACATCTTCAGGAGCACGGAATTCCGGTCATCTCGGACCTCAGAGTCGGCGACAATCTCCAAGACCACGTGGGCTTGGGAGGATTGACGTTTCTGGTGAACGAGCCGATAACTCTGAAGAAAGATCGATTTCAAACGTTTCCTGTCGCGATGGAGTACATAGTGAACGAACGAGGACCCATGACGACTCCAGGAGTCGAGGGACTCGCCTTCGTGAACTCCCGATACGCCGACAAGAGCATCGACTGGCCGGACATTCAATTTCATTTTGCTCCGAGCTCGATAAATTCCGACGCGGGTGATCAGATTCGCAAGATCGTTGGATTACGCGACAGCGTTTACAACACGATGTACAAACCGCTCGTGAATTCTGAGACCTGGACGATTCTGCCGTTACTTCTGAGACCAAAGAGCTCCGGATGGATTCGTCTGCGGAGCAAGGATCCTCTCGTTTATCCTGAGATAAATCCAAATTACTTCACTCATAAGGAAGACATAGACATAATAATTGAAGGAATAAGAATCGCGATGGAAATATCGAATTCGACGGCTTTTCAGAGATTCGGTTCGAGGCCCCTGAGAATTCAAATGCCCGGCTGTCAGAGATTTCCCTTCGATACTTATGCGTATTGGGAGTGCGCTATCAGACATTTCACATTCACGATTTATCATCCTACCGGGACCTGCAAAATGGGTCCCAAGAGCGATCCGAGCTCCGTCGTCGACCCCAGACTTCGAGTTAGAGGTGTCAAAGGTCTTCGCGTCGCCGACGCGTCGATCATGCCGAGCATCGTCAACGGGAATCCCAACGCTCCGGTCATAATGATCGGAGAAAAAGCCAGTGACATGATCAAGGAGGATTGGTTCAGGTGGAGCAGATCGATCGGAAGCAGATGATTAAATTATACGTTTTAGATTTTTTCTAATATTAATAGTAATTTTTAAAATATTTGTTATTGTGTTTATTTTATTTTTTCTAATCAATTGTTTGTAGGAGAGAGTAATTATGAAAAAGGAAGTGATATCTTTCAAATGTTAATGTTTGTACATTTTTTTTTATTATTTATGTTTTGCATTTTTTTCCAATACTCAATGTACCGAACAAAGTATTTTTATATATGACGATTTTTGTAATAAAAGAGCTGCTAATCAAATGAGTTGAATAAACAAATTGACAATGAATGTAAATTTTGCGTCTTATTGCATGAAAAAATCTAAAAAACAACCAGTGTTATTTTACAAATATTTAAACGAAAAAAAAGAAAATATAAAATGAGAAAAGTGCACGAAATCGTTACGAGCGTTTTCTTTCATTTGTTTTCTTATGCGCGACGCACAATCGGCCTGTAATAGGATTGCGAATGAGTTTATTCCTCCCTCGCATAATACTCTCGCTAAAAAAGAATTTTTCAAAAATAAAAGTGTGCAACGCGTTGCGAAGGAATTAACTCATTTCCGTACGTGTCAAAATTGCAAATTTTTCTTTTTCTCACCGAGAGCATATCGAAGCGAAATTCTTTAAGCATTCCTTCGATTTTACGCACGAAACTTTCTTCTTTTGTAATTTTTATTTCACGGTATCATTGTAACTGTTATTTTAGTATTTTCGATATTTCTCAGTGAGAAAAAATCCCACGAATATAAAATCGATTCTCACCTCTGTACATTCTTGCACCTGGCTAATCAAATTTGTATATTCTTGTTTAAACCACTTCGAGACTCACAAAAAAATTAACGGGTAAAAAAAAATCTTACGAAATAAATTACGCAAAGCCAAAAAAAGTTAAAATTACCAAGTTTAGATAAAATTCATTTTGCAATGACTTTTTCTGCAATTCAAAAAACTAGTCAGAACAGAGTCTCAAGTTCAATAACTCTGTTCTCTTTTACCGAGTCCAGATATTGTCGCCTTACTAAATTTTTATTTCTGTACCATGTCAATATATTTTATCGTCCTTTTCACACGTCACGAAAGTCATTCTCTTCGTGATTTTTACGACTATCACAATTTAGACGAGCTATTAAACTTTCAGATGGAAATTGGAAGACGGTACAAAAGCTCTTGTTAACTTGAGATGAGAAAAAAGAGACTCAAATCTCGCGTGGCTACAAAAGTCACGTCATTTTTTTCTTTGAATACCGAGACTTATTCACGGTCTTTTTTTTTGTAAAGTTCGTCGTATCCCTCAGATGGACCCGTCGTTCCGAGTCTAAACTTTCTCCGAGCTATACATTTCTCGCGAGACTTCGTGCGCGTATAAACTTGAACACACAAAATTCCACTTAAGCGTGAACTACACATTTGTGAAAAAATGAAGAGGTCCACTCGAATTATATAATTTTCTCGACACTACAATTAGAAACACAGGAAAAAAATAATATTAATATTTAAATGAAATATCAGGAATTCAAATTAAGTTTACTTTTCACGAAAAATCGAATGACAAGTGTAGAATAACATTGTAAGAGGTTTTGGAATGGAAATTTTGAAAAATTAAATCAAAACTATCATGACTTGTAATTTTAATATTCAATGCTGCACTTGACACGAAAATTATGGTAAATCGACCTGTCGAATTATACACAAAAACGATCTACAAGATCGTAGGAGATAAAAGCCAGGAATTTCCAGACGTGAAAAAATCGAACCCAGTGAAAGTAAAACGTTCGATAGTTTTTTATCTATCGTTCCAGTTTGATGCGAACGAAATTTTCGCCTCGAGCGACCGTTCGCGCTCTTCCGAAAACAGAATCCGGAAGATTTCACGTCAAACCATCCCAATTCGATTACCAGTGAAATTCCGAGTAGAATTTGAGGAATAATCAGACTGTGACGATTCCAATAATCATGAATTATTTTATATTTTATATCCAAAGCGCACTAAACATGGAAATTAAAAAAATAACCGAAAAGTGAAAATAATCGAGTCGAAGTTATGCAATTTCGATCAACAAAAGAATTGTCGAGTAAAAAAGTCGACGAGGGAAAAAATCGTCGTCATCCTTAATGAATAAAAAATAATTATTTTAATTTCCCAGAAAGAAAACGGTTTTCAAAAATGATTTGATAATAATGATTAATTAATTAATTGTGCTTTAAAAGTGAAATAAAAACGAACAATAGTGGCCTTTCAAAAATATATACGACACGATAATTGGCGTCGTTAGACGATGGGAATGAGAAAAGGGATCGTTCGGCTTTATTCCCAAGTTCGCTTCCTGAAGACCAAATGTGATATCGTCTGGATTCCCCTACCGCTCGATCAAACGGCCAACTTTCTTTCTTTGCTTTGCTTTCGTTCGGAATCTGTGCTCTTGACATCGCGGCAAAAATCTCAATCCCTCCCTCTTCTCTCCTCTATTTACGACGCGGAAAATCTCACGGCACGTAAGAGAGAACCCATACGTACGATTTGCTCGTTATTCAAAGCGTAATTGATGCCGTTTACCCAGAACCGACAATTTTCCAAATTAATTACGAAGATTTGTGAATCGTTTCGAATTTTTGCACTTGAGAGAAATTGAAACGTACATGACCTCAGAGAATTTCCTCTTTTTTATAACGTTGTTAAACAAAATTGAAAGATTTTATTGTTTTGATAATTTATGTCATTTTTTTAAAATTTATTGAAACTTTATGCAGCTGATTTATTTTTACGTAATTTCATAAATTTTTGAGTCTAACTTTCTTCGCTTCTGTAACTCGAAATTTCGATCCACCTGATGGATAATTTTCTACAATTTGGACGGTATGCGCGTGATGGCACGTCGCGCGCGTTTTTTCCCTACCTCTTTTATTTTTATTAGAGAAACCTACTCAGAGAGTGAGAATTCGAAAAAATGGGTCCGAAATGTAGAAGAGGCGGCCTGGAATTTTTTGCTATCTAAATAATTCGTGACGATTTCTATTTCTTTTTTCAATATTGCATATTTGTAGTAACAAAAATATTGTATCATTAATTATATAGAACTTTGTTGACTTTTGTGGAAGAAGGTAAATATAGACATTCTTTTTTGTATACATTTATCTTTTTTTCTTTCTCTGACTCGGAGCGTTGCTTATTGTTTTTATTTATTTTCTTTTTCACGCTGTTTGTCTTTTTTCTGCTCTAAAGCTTCGTGGCGCTCTCATGTGCTCGCGGTGTTACCACATCGTCCGGAAGGAGAAGGTGCTGCGCGCTCTCAAATACAGGAAGAGAACACTTTCACTGCCAAAGACCGAGCACACGGTTCGGCCGGCCGCGATATTCGTAAACTCGGCGAATAAGAAATTTTTTGCCGCTTTCGAGGATCTAACAGATTTTTTATCTCCTCTCTGATGTATACACGATTCCTCCATTTTTTTTATCTCACGAAAAAAATCAATGTCAAATCGAAAAAATTTTTTGCAAAATTCATTTACGATAGACTTATTCACCGGAAAATTCATTTTCCTACTTATTATTGATTATTATTAAAAATGTAATTTTTACTTAAATCTTTTTTGGTTGAATAAGTATTAGCTATAGTAACAATCATGAAACCAAAATTAGACAATAATTGTTTAAAAATGTACATAAATAAAATGTTAATCCAAAATAATATCAAATTTCGAGTTTTTTCAAAAGTTTACATTTTTATGTAAAATATTTTACAAAACTTCGTCCTAGATGGGCAGAGAGAGAATGTTTTATCGATGTAAAAATAAGAAATAAACATAAATTTTTCAGAAATTTCAATTTACAAAAATGCTACATTTTCGGAAAAAAATTTTTAAAAAACGTTTCACCAATGCGTAGGCAGAAAATAATCATATCGATGGAAAACAAAAATAAGAAATGAAAAAATGATTCGCCGGGGGGTACGTGAGGCAGAAAATATGTATACAGAGGTGTACAGACGTAACCGAGAAAACGATCGTGAAGCCAACAAAGATCGAGGGTAGGGAAGTGTAGTAGACCCGATCCGAGAACCTCGGCGGAGTCACAACTCTCGAGTCAAGCAAAGCGTCGAGACCGCGACGACGACGATCAAGAAAGCGCAGAGAGCACAAGGCAAGCCCAAAAAACAACAGTGAACACGAATTTCAATTTATATTTATTTATTCCGTAACAAAAAAATAAACATTCACATTTAACATGAATCCCACGTGACGGCTCGAATCGATTGCGAATTTAAATTTTTTGCCGGGTGTGTGCGTGAAAGGGAAAAGTGAATGCGCGTTCGATCGGGAAGTTCGATCAGAATGTTTGTGTTGTATCATCGTTTATCATTTTCATAGTGAAAGATAACTCTCGTTTATTATAATTTATAATATCGATCATTGTTAATTTCACAAATTCTGCCAAAAAGTAATTTTGACAAAAAATAATTTGACCAAAAAAATTCATTTTTGTGACATGTAACATTCATACGAAAAAAATGTAAAAAATGGTGTAATCAAAATTGCGGAAAGTGAAAGTGTGTCAATGAAAAAAAAAGAATCTCCGTCATGTTGTAAATGTTTGTTTTGGTTTCTTTTTTTTCGATCGACCTCCGCTATGATATGTTGATTTTTTAGAGATTGCAAACCAGGACCAATTTATTTATCGAATTCTGTGTATAATCGCGAATCCGATGCATCGAATACCCGAAGCCAGTTTCGATAACTTATATAATCGTAAAGAAATTCCGAGGTGGCCTTTTCAAGAGAATCGTTTGGGTGCCTCGAGCCAGAGGAGGCAACGACTTTCGTTTTTCTCGTCGCAAGGCCGTTCCTCGACCAAGACGATATCTCTGTGAGGGACAATTATTTTTCCTCGGCCAAAATTCGCGTGAATACCATCGAAACGAGAAATGATCGTCGAAAAAAAAATGTACAAGTTTCACAAGTTTATTCCTCATTGATTACGATCCCTCCGCTTCGACGTTCGCAAAAAATGTATTTTTGTTGTTCGTAAATATTAAGTAACGCGTAGAAAACAAATTTCAATTAAATTTGAGAAAAAAAAGAATTCTCACAACTCTACCGTCACTCTCAATAAACAATTTATTTCATTCGCAGGAAACCCACGAGCAAAAAATCCAGGAAGCTATAAATACAGCGAGTGTAATGACTGTTCGAGCTTTCTCACCGAAGTTTAGACAAGAATAAACATCGTGGAATGCAATCGCGAGTGTAAAAGGTAACGAGAATTCAATTGTTTTCATTTTGAAAAAAGCTGTTTGCAAATTAATTCAATTATAAATAAAAAAAAGATTAAAATAAGAAATAAAATGAGCCGATTTGAATAATTTATTACAAAGAACATCCATGAAAAATTTCTCTCAATGAGTCTCGATTTTTTTTTCCTCTGTACTTTAATTACTTGATAAAACACGTTGGAACAAAAGAATAAAGACCTCTAAAGTGTCTGGGAAGACAGCATTGTTCAAAGACGCTCGTGCCACAAATTAACCAGCCCGCTCTTTAATAACGTTAAAAAAAATGTCGTCCTTAAATACGTGAATTACGAGCTGGTAAACATTGATATAACTGATTAATTATTTTGCAATTTTTGAAATTCAGTTTTTTTTCTTATTCATATATTCAACTATTTATTTATCGATTTATAAATGACGGTAAACGTCATGCATTTAAATTTTCTCCACAGATCGCTTTTCTATAATTTCCAGTCGTAATTACGATGGAGATTAAAGTCCGATTATATTAGTTGCGGAGTGCGATATCCGTGTTTATTTCCCAAGAAAATAAAATAGACGGGGATGTAATGTAATTCGAGCGGAAATAGCACTTTCCGTCTCTGGTCTAATGAGACGAGAATTTTTCGAGGAGAGAGGAAAAGCCGGGCGGCTTCAGAGAGAAGAAGAGATTATTCCGTTCTTCCGCATTACCGGCTTGTGTTCCTTCCGACTTCGTGCGCGCTTATCGAGCGAAGAATTTGCGCGATTGCTCGCGCGGGGACACGCACACACGCACAAATTTTTCACTCGGCTGATTCACTCATTCCTTTTTTTCCCCTTTTTTTATTCGAAAGTTACGGGAGGATCGCGAGAGAACTGGAAAATTGGATGACCGAGTAAAATTCCTCAGGCTGAATTGGTCGAAAATCGTTGGAGAAATTCGTCGATGACTTAGAAACGGTTCGAATTTTAGTAGTCAAAGCATCGAGAGAAAATTGCCTACAGGAAGTCGGAAGAAATTACAATTGAATATAAAAAATTATTTTTTATTAAATATAAGAGCAAAATATTACGAAAATTGAACATCATTGTTAATTTACTAAAATTATTATAATATTTGACATAGTTTCTTTGAAGTAAAAAGAAATCGATATCCAGCAATAAAAGAATACTCAATGACGAAACGCCTTTGCCGGAAATCGATAAGAAAAAATGTAAACTCGTGAGATGGAAATTGTCGTCATCGACAGGAAGAGAACATATGCGTTATAATATTAATAGAACGAACGATTGAGAAATCCTAACGTAACCGTGACTTTCGTGCACGAGGAAACAACAAAAAAAGCCGGTAACGATAGGTAAGAGCGCGACGGAGGGGAGCGGGCAGAGCGAGAGGAGGGGAAAAAAGTTGCGCGCGGAGGTAGACGAGGTTTTACGATAAAGTACTTTCACCTTTCCCCGGTTATGAGATCACCATCTCCTTTTTTGCTTGAGAATTTTTTTTTATTTGTTTTTATTTCCCTTGTCACCTTGATTTCAGATCTTTTGGTCTTGATGGAGTCTCAAATCGATTCGAGAGACTCTCAATTAGTTTAATGAAAAACGTCCAATGTGTATGATTAAATTCTAATTAATTTAGAAGTAGAATTGAAAAAGCTAATTTTGACGTTATTTTGCAGGTTAAGATGGGGAGCAGCCTGGCGATCTGCCGGAACAATTGACCGGTCAACGATGCGTAATCGTGAAAGTGACCGGGGATTGGAGAAAAAACGGGCTTGGCCACCGGACGCTTCCTGACGTTTCCAGAGCTTTGAAAAATTTGTGTATCATCGGTCATTGAGGAATCTTTTAGTTTTGATGCCCGTTAGGTCGAGAAATGGTGCTGAGCGCGATAGTAGTGACATCAGCATTGAAGGGTGCCATAGGTCTCGTAGGTACGGGTCTTTGGCTCATACCTCTACTGATCGCAGGATTGTCTTATTATCACTACGACCAGTTGGATCCAGAGAGCCGTCCGATAAACCAATATCCGCTGGAAGCGGAATACGACTTCGTCGTGGTCGGCGGAGGCTCCGCCGGGGCGGTCGTGGCGAGCAGACTCTCGGAAATTCCGAGCTGGAGAGTTTTACTTCTGGAAGCCGGACCGGATGAGAACGAGATAACCGACGTGCCGTCGCTGGCTGCGTACTTGCAACTGACGAAACTGGATTGGAAATACAAGTCCGAGCCAACCGGTAAAGCCTGCTTGGGCATGAAGGGCGCGAGGTGCAACTGGCCGAGAGGAAAAGTTCTCGGTGGATCGAGCGTTTTGAATTACATGCTGTACGTTCGAGGAAACAAACACGATTATGACCACTGGGAGGAACTGGGAAATCCTGGCTGGGGATATCGAGACGCTTTGTACTACTTCAAGAAGTCGGAAGACAACAGAAATCCGTATCTGCAAAAGAGTCCTTATCACAATACTGGAGGACTCTTGACAGTTCAGGAATCTCCCTGGAGAACTCCATTGGTGGTTGCTTTCGTCGAAGCGGGTATGGAGCTTGGCTATGAGAACAGAGACATCAATGGTGAACGTCAAACTGGGTTCATGATCGCTCAGGGCACGATAAGGCGCGGCAGCAGGTGTTCAACTGCCAAAGCTTTCCTGAGGCCGGTTAGATTGCGAAGGAACATTCACACAGCGATGAACAGTCACGTGACTAAAGTCATTATCGACCCTCTGACTATGAAAGCGAAGGGTGTGGAGTTTTATCGTGATGGTATGAAGCAGGTCGTAAGAGCCAGAAAGGAAGTCATCCTGTCAGCAGGCTCGTTGAACAGTCCGCAATTGTTGATGTTATCAGGCATTGGACCGAAGCATCATCTTCGTCATGTTGGAATTCCAGTGCTGAAGGACCTACCGGTAGGTGATAACCTTCAGGATCACGCTGGGATAATTGGATTGACCTTCCTTATAGACAAACCTGTTGCCATTGTCCAGGATCGTCTGCAAGCCGCGCCCGTGACGATGGATTACGTTGCAAACGGTCGCGGTCCGATGACGACCCTGGGTGGAATCGAGGGTTACGCATTCGTGAATACGAAGTATGCGAACCTCTCGAGAGATTACCCAGATATCCAACTACATGTTGCGCCCGCTTCGGTTGCTTCGGACGGGGGTGCACAGGTCAGGAAAGTCCTGGGACTGACGGATGAGGTTTATGACTCGGTATTTAAACCGATCGCGAATAAGGATGCCTGGACGATAATTCCTCTTCTCCTGAGACCAAAAACTAGAGGCACCGTTCGACTAAGGAGTTCTAATCCTTTCAGAAATGCCCTAGTTAATCCTAACTATTTCGCTGAGCCTGAGGACATTGCGACTCTCGTGGAAGGTGCCAAAATCGCAGTTAGACTCAGTCAAGCTAAAGTATTCGAGCAATTCGGTACAAGACTACATCGGATCAAGATACCGGGTTGCAGGCATTTGAAGTTTGGGTCTGATGCTTATTGGGAGTGCCACATAAGACATTTGACGATGACGATTTATCATCCCGTCGGCACGGCGAAAATGGGACCACCAACCGATCCGGAAGCTGTTGTCGATCCTAGATTAAGGGTCTACGGGGTCGAAGGTCTCAGAGTGATCGATGGCTCTATCATGCCAACTATCAGCAGTGGAAACACGAATGCTCCGATTATAATGATTGCCGAAAAAGGCGCAGATCTTATAAAGAACGATTGGTTGTCGAGGTAACATTTCTTCTATCGCAATTTTAATCAAATTTAGTCGAATACCATTGTAAATATATTTTTCTTGAACTTTTATCTTCCTTTCCATCGGCGTTATTTATCACTAAGAAGAACATCTTATTAAATCAATCAAATAGAGTAACGAATAAATGAATTCTTTATGAAATTGACAAAATCGGTTGCCATTCGTGAGTCAAATGTAAATACATGAATTTCTCAATGCATTAAACGGTCGCGAATTATTTTCCGTCCGTCATAAACTTAAGAGCCAAAATATTTCTACGGAGAAGCTCAATAAGAACAGACAATATGTACTTACGGTTTCAAGATTAATTTTTTTATACTTCGCACATTCTTCGAATAGAAAACAGAATAAAAATGGATTTTGTCAGTTTGATAAAAAAATTCGGTTTTCCGTTAATAATGAATAAATAACAATGATAAGAACATTTTTTCGAAAAAACCAAAAATGTTATTCCGATCCATGTTGTTATTGATTCAATGTAAACTGTCCAATTACACGGGTGACATTGAATCAACTATATATTTTTTTAGTCATAAATGTTATTGTACGATTCTGATAAAAGTGATGCAAAAACCAAACTGACGATAATCGATTATCTCGTGTGGATGTCGAACGAATGAGTTAAATTAATAATAAACATGTATGAGAACAATAAAAAATTAATTGTAATTGTGGAAAAACGACGCTTATATACCTCAAACGAAATCGTTATGTATATGCAGTTGCTGAATTTATTTTTTCACGTGCGTTTCTATTTTTTAATTTTAATTTTCCTCGAGGACATTTCAATGTTGTTAAAAGTGGAAGCAATAAAATTCTGTAGTTGAGAGTAGTTTTTTGCGTGCCATAACCGGTCGTCTCTTCCCTTGTTCTTCCAACGTTCGTTCCCGACTAGCCGCTCGGTGATTGACTGAAGGAAGAGATGAAAAAAAGCGAAGGGTGTGCCTGCAAATGATCGATTGACCAAACAGCTCTTTATGATTATTATGTCTGCACGTGTATAGAGAACAATATTTGTGTGAGAGCGTGATGTTAGTATACTGAAAGGGATGAAACGTGCGGTGGATAAAGGAGAAAAAAACTGCTTTGTCGCGGATATCTCGCTCGTTAGACTTTAATTTAACAAATTACTCTGTATGTCGATAATAATAAAAGGTATTATATTTCGTATTTATTCATTTTCATATTTTAATGAGAAAAAAGATATTTAATTATGGTCGATTCAAAAGCTTATTAAATATTTGTTTATTCTCTATTTCATTCATTATCCTACAACGTTGAACTGAGTATCTTATTAAAATTTATATTTTAACAAGGGGAAATTGTGCCTCAACATTTATTTTTTAAATATTTATTGGAAACAGGGATGAGTTTCAAAGTTGTACAGGAAAAATACATTTTTCTAGAAAGAACAGTTCAATCTGTAAATTTCCGAGTTATTTTGATCGTCAAATTGTACACCACAAAGATAGAAATAAATTATTAATTCAGCATTAATGCTTTGTACATTTTCAATTCGAATTATGGAGTCATAAATCATTCGTTGTCCAATTATTATTTTTTTTAAAGCAGCAAAAATGCGGAAGACCAAAAAACCTTGAACTATGATTCTGCGGCTTGTGATGAATTTGTTCTTAAACTCCGTGCCATCGATCAATTTCTTTGTTAATGTGTTTGAAAAATGTTATATTTTTCTGTCAGAGAAAAATAGAAACAAGGAAATGATCAAAAAAACTCACTATTGTGTCTTAATTAAACTTCGCGCATTTCGTTTTCTTGCTTCATCCAAGATAGTTAAAAAGTAATCTTCGAAAGGTCATTGACTACGAGACTTAAGATGATTCTAGGCCATTTGAGTTGATTCCTAGTTCCACATTACCCTTGGAATTATTTTGTTCATAAAAAAATATTTTATCAATATTCTGACCTTGAGCATATTCGGTACGTGCACTCTTCAACGTTTCAAACGATGTCGGATCCTTGTCATGATCACGCCACTGCGTCCTTTTCTCGTATTCATTACTCTGGTTCTTTCAGTCTTAATATTGCCCATCATATTCTCGAATCTTAATTTTGCGGCTTGAAATTTTCGCTTGAACTTTTCCAACAGCGAACTTCGTCGATAGATCCTTGAGGTGTTTTGGTCCAGCATTGCAATTCTTATTCAAGATCGTATGAGAATAATCGGAGTTTATAAAATTTTAGGATTTGTACAATATTCTTCGGAATTTCAAATCGTTAGTCGAGAAAGATTCCGACAGATTACAAAAAGTGGCAAACGATGAAATAAATCAATACCGCGAGAAGGGTTGAGCAAAATGAACAGGTTAATGAATGAATGATAATGACTGATAATGAATGATAATGAATGTTAATAAATGATGAATGAATGATAACGAATGAACAGAATGCTGTTTCCACATTAATTTTTTCTCATATTTTAATGAATCGAAAAAAAAGTTCTTTCCGAGAAGATCTTTCGAGATACAAGCTCCAAAAGTTTTTCTCATTTTTCCTCTTTTCGATCCAATATCCACCAATGTTATCAAAGTTTTTTCCTCATCGGAAATTCATGACCGGTTATCACGAATCGACCTGTCAGAACGAGGAAAGAGTTCGGCAATTTTTCTGCAAAATGCGATCCAAAACTGCGCAGACTCCAAAAAACTTGTTTGGAGATCGTCATATACCTGCGCAGAAAAAAGGATAAGAACGCATCGAGGTACAAGGAGCATCTCGGATTTTGAGCATTCTCGGACGCACGTGAGGATTTCCCAAATTGATGCACACATCGTTAGCCACTTAACGCACATTGTTAAAAACAGAGAAGAGGAGACAGGACAAAATCAGAGTTTCGATCGTCCAAGGTCTTGTTATTTCCAGTCACGATCACGATTCTGATACCGAGTGGTGGGGAATCAAGGTGGACGTGAGTTTGTGCGTACGGGGGGATGTACGTAAGCCGCATAATTAATGATGTTCCTCGAGTTGAATTACCTATCAATTTATACGCCCCTTCCCTCCCTCCCTATTTCTCCCACCGGGCGTCCTATTTTTTTACCCATTTCCCACTCGGTCTTTTACGACGATTGTCTAACATCCCGAGGCCTTGTTACAGAAGAAACAAAAGCGGCGATTCGGGGCAACGAAAAAAGCGGGGGAGGCCGATCCTCCGTGCACCATCGATTGGGAATCGTCTCTCGTCACGTACCTAATGAAATCACCTCCGTGCGAAACGTTGCGTTGGGGAAAAAGAGAGAGAGAGAGAGAGATAAAAAGAGGGAAAAACAAATTGAAGAAAAATTGAAGGAGAGAGAGGTGCCGGTATAAATACGATGTCGCGAGCAATCATTGTGTCAACCCTAGCAGAACATTTTTCAAATCATACCACGATCGAGTCTCAGGATGAGATCGTCTCACGGTAAAGTGTCCAAGCCGCGAAAGAGTTCGGGAACTTTCGTTCTTCTTCTCTACTTGTGCTCGTTCTTCGATGTTGCGATTAGATCAGTGAATTCTCAAAGCATTTGGCCCTTTAACTTCCGCGAAGAGCGAAATCTTTACGGCCAGAATCAAAAATTATCTGACATTCCGCGAAACACTGCTGGATTTCTAACCGGAGGAATAGAGTTTTTGCTTGAAACGCTGAGAGCTCCGGATTCACCGAATGGCTCTTCGGAAATCAAATCCGGGTCCACTTTTGATTTCATCGTCGTCGGAGCCGGAACCGCCGGAGCTACGATCGCTGCGCGGCTCAGCGAGATTCCTGAAGTTTCGGTCCTCCTGATCGAAGCAGGAGGAGATGAAAACTTCTACATGGACGTGCCGGTGCTCGCGAACTTGCTCCAGTTCAGCGATGACTTGAATTGGCAATACAAGACCGAATCTTCGAACGCTTACTGCCTGGGAATGAAAAATCGGCAGTGCAAGTGGCCACGAGGTCGGGTTATGGGTGGAAGCAGCGTCCTCAATTACATGATCGCCACAAGAGGAAATAAGAATGACTACGATCGATGGTCGGCGATGGGAAGTTACGGTTGGTCCTGGGACGAAGTTTTGCCATACTTCAAAAAATTAGAGTCCATAGGGATCAATGAGTACCAAAACGATACGAAATATCACAACACCAATGGACCCGTGAGCACCGAATTCGTTCCATTCCACAGTCCCATCGCCAAGGCATTCGTCCAAGCTGGTTTGGAATTAGGCTGGGATGAAGTCGACTACAATGGCCAGCAGCAAACTGGATTTTCCTACATCCAGACGACCACGAAGAATGGAACTAGATTCAGCAGCAATAAGGCTTACATTCAACCTGCGAAATACCGGAAGAATTTGTTCATTGCAAAAAGGTGCCTCGTAACGAGAATACTCATCGACGAGGAGAAAAATCAAGCTGTTGGAGTGCAATTCCTGAGGAGAAACAAAGCACATCGAGTTTACGCTAGGAAGGAAGTCATTATAAGCGCCGGTGCTATTAATTCGCCTCAAATCTTGATGATTTCGGGTATTGGTCCTAAAAAGCACTTGCAAGAAATGGGAATAGACGTTATAAAGGATCTTCCGGTTGGTGAAAATCTTCAAGATCACATAGCGTTTGGTGGATTGGTGTTCACGTTGCAGCAGCCAGTGGGCATCGCGATCGATGACATGATAAATCCAGCGAATCCATACCTCAAAGATTTTCTACTGGAACGAAAGGGACCGCTGACGGTTCCAGGTGGAGTTGAGGGAATCGCTTTCGTCGACGTTGACAATCCGGATGATCCGAAAGATTATCCGAACATCGAATTATTCTTCGTCAGCACTTCGATCGGTACAGCGCCGATTTTCCGGGAAAATGTCGGCCTCGATTTCGAGTTCTGGAGAAAAACTTTTTCCAACATCGAGGCGAAGTACTCGTGGACGATTTATCCAATGTTGCTCCGACCCAAGAGTCGAGGAAAAATTCTTCTACGGGATGTCGATCCGCGAGCTCATCCGAGAATAATTCCAAATTACATGAACGATCCGGATGACGTCAGATTGCTCGTAAAGGGAATAAGGTTTGCCCTTAAAGTCGGTAATACGAAATCTATGCGAAGATTTGGATCAAAATTACACGTAACACCCATGAGCGGGTGCGAAAAATACCCATTCGACTCAGACGCTTATTGGGATTGCGCCGTACGGAGTTTCACCATGAATATTTATCATTACTCGGGAACTTGCAAAATGGGTGCTGAAGGTGACCCAACCGCCGTGGTAAATCCAAGATTGCAGGTGAGTTTCGTAATCGATGAAAATGAATCGAATTTTCTTTGTTTGCTTTATCGCGGTATTATAATTTTAATATTTTAAAACAATTAATAATATACAAAGATATATCATTTGTAAGATTTCTAATCAAATTAATTTTTTATAACGAATTCATAGATTTCAAATTTTGTTGCCATAAATTCATTTCATAATATTGAAAAAGAAAACTTAATTTTTTTATCATTATTGAGTACTTGTAATGCAAAATGTATTCCGATCTTATATTTCATCTTATTGTAAAAATTTGAATGATTTCATCCATCTATTTTCACAAATCGTTATTTATGCTTAAATTAAAAAAATCAATTTTAACATAACGATAAGAATATGAGAAGTGCATAAAATTTTCTTGTTTGCTCATCTTTTCTACTACGAATGGAAAAGCAAGTAATTTTATGTATCGCGAAAAACCTTGAAACTCGATGTTATTAAATCTTTATCTCGTGCGATTTTTATTTGTTCAGGTGATTGGAGTTCGAAGACTGAGGGTCGCAGACGCTTCTATTATGCCTGAAATCCCAAGTGGACATACCAACATACCGACGTACATGATCGCCGAAAAACTGGCCGATATGGTTAAGCAAGATTGGGGCTATCCGATCGAGCCTATAGAATAATTTTCGAATTTCAATAATCATAAAATTCAAAATCTCATTTCCTCAAAAAATTAGAAAAAATCTTTAAACGTAATTAATCGAAAAATTAAAAGTATCAAATTTTTTAAAAATTTTGATATTCCTGTTGAATAGATTCTTCTAGAAAAAAATCACAAAATCGTAAACAGAAGAAAAAAATATGAGTTGAGCAATTTGTGCGATTAGAGCTGCGATCTGATAATGCCAGTCACTTATTTCGGCAAAGACACGCGTTTTTTATTACCTCATGAATCTCACAATGCCATACATTACCTATCAAATAAATGTTCAACGAACAATAGTCGCTCATTAAGGAACGATATGAAAAAGGACGACCGTGAATTTTCTTTTCGTTTCAAAAAATCGACAAGACTCACCTGAAACAGAAAGAAAAATGAACTGGTCAGTAATTTCATTACGGAAATGACGAAGACCGCCCGGAATGTTGAAATAAGTGTCATTATTTTTAACACGAAACAACAATTATTTATCGGACCGATATAAACATAAAAGCGTTCCTACGAATTGTTAAGTTTGTAAATAACTGATAATAAATTATTACTATTATTATAAATGTAAAATATTAACGAAATACTGGATCTGCGATTTCTGTAATTATTCTAAAAAAATAATTGTCATTTATTTCAGAATAAATATATTATTTATTTAAAGATTGTTGTATAGTTTTAGAATAATTATTCTCAATGATGGTTAATTATCTCAAAATAATATCGATTTCTCGAAGCGACCAAAATAGAAGACAGGTGCGGGCCGAGCGACACTTTCCACTCCACGACTTCATTTTTTACACGCAAGAACAGGTTTTTCGGGAATGTGCACCAAATTTATTACGTTTCGTTTTACGATCGTTTATTTTTAATAAAGAAACACTTATTGTATTTAAAGATTTAATTTTTGCAATAAAAATTAATTGAATAAAAAAACGCGTCCGTTGTGTTTTATCCCAATGCACGTATCAATTTTTGACTTATGATTAAATTACACGCGATGAAATGAAAAGAACAAAATCTTGTCTGGAAGAAGAATGAATTTATTACCCGGGTCTAATCGATGTTAAATTCAAATCGCACTGACGTAAAAAGACACGAGAATCTATTTTAAGAATATAAAACTATAAAAGTATCATAATCGACAGGAATCGAAAAAAAGGTGAATTTATTTCCTCAATAAATATGTGTATTCAAGCACAGAAAAAAATGTGTTTCTCAAACTTTCAGTCCGGTGCATTGGAGATAATTTCGGAATTAACAAATTGAAGATAAATCGAGATTTTTACAAACTTTTTACGCGAATTGACGAATAATTTATAATAATTTGGTCATCAAATTTTTCTCAAGAAACTTTAATAACATTTTTCAAATGTTTCTCAAATTTGTGAATTTTGTATTTTTTCGTATCGAGTATAAAAATTCGAAATTTCTTTTTCTATCGATGCCGGCGCGGGATTTTCAAGTGTCGATTTTTAAAAGTATATATAAACGATGAAAGTAGATAAATCGTTTTTGGGCGGGATCGTCGATCGTAGTACGAGGCAGGACTCCAGCATGTTGCAACATACGGACGCTTACGATCAATTCTCCACCTCCATTCATATTACGCGAGCAAAATCTCGAGAAAGCGCATTTCTCCGAGAGATGTCGAGAAGCGCGATTGTCCATCCGCCAGTTCCGCAGAGACTTCCTCTTTTTTCGTTGGACCAACGATAAGTGAAGTAGGAAAAACGATTTTTCAAAAATAATTAAATCTCATGTAAAAAAATTTTAAATTACAAAAAAAACGTCGAGGGACACAAAGTGTTTTTCAACGAGGTGAGTTTTTGAAATTTAAAAATTGTGTGTGGAAAAAAAAATATTTTTCACATCAATTTATTTTTTTTATTTCACGTAGAAAACTATTAATATTGAGCACTTAAATTGTATAATGCCACGTTTTTAAAAATTAAACTAATTAAATTAATTGCACGACCATTGATCCAATTTTAACAATTTTATTCACGATAATTGGACAATACAAAATTCGATCGCCTCGGAAGGAACTCCCTCGACCTGGGTGAAAGTATTTTTTAAATAAAGTTTCTCTACGGGAAACAAACATTCACCCGTTGTGTAATATTCATATAAGAAACTGAGTATAGAAGATTCAAAGAATTTCATTTAAATAAGATCATTCTTTTCTGGATGCACGTTGCACTTTGTGGAGGCTCTGACGTGCGCAGTCACGTGACTGTTCGAAAACACGAACGAAATCATTTCACAAAACAATTCTGATAGATAAGAATCCCTGAGGCGGAGCGAATAAAAGCTGAATGAATCCAGTTGAGTAAATCGAATTTGTTGCCAAAATCTTATTTTTTTGGTAATGATTGATTGCCACATGTGTCAATATTTGCCAATTTCTTTCTCACTGAGAGGACCAAAACGGTCTTAAATGGCTATATATGAAAACGGAGAAAAAAAATTCTGAAGATCAGGAGCGAAAATACTTTTTATGAGAGAGGTCATTGAATCAGAAACATTTTCAACACAATATCACTGCTGTGTAAAAGCTTTGTTTGAAGTTCGCTGATTTCTTTTTTTGGAGGGAGAAAGGTCGCGAATTTTACACCAAAACTGGAAGAAAAACTTTTTCGTGATTGGTCGACCCCTCCGAAACGTGACTGATCTTCAAAGAATTTCTGAAAATAAGAAAAGGACTTGAGAAAGAACTTTTGGGCTCAGTTGACGATTTTGTTTCGAAACGAAAAGTCCGGAATCCTGGGACCTATTAAGATTTAAATCGGAGGTTAAGAATTTTTCAAACTCTCGATAGAATGAATGCAAATTAATACAGTTTTTAAATTAAACTCAAAAAGGCCCGTTGATGATTTCTTGCAAAAAAATTCTTCGATATTCTTACTTTGAAATCTATAGAAAAACGCGCCGAAAATGTTCTCGATTATTTAATTAAATAGAAATAAATTTTCAGAAAAAAATCAAAAATTCTGGGCCATGGATTTAAAAATTGGAATAATTCTGGGATTGATCTGTTCCTGCGAAGCGTTTTTGGGTTTCAACTTATTCGATCTGGGAACGACTCTCGATCGCCAGGCGGTACCGTTACCGTTTCCTTTGAAATCTTTGATGGAATCTAGCTCAGTTCTGGATTTATTGACAAGTGTTGACATAAAGACCGTTCCATGGCCAAGACACAAAAAGTATGATTTCATCGTGGTCGGAGCTGGATCCGGCGGATCGACAGTGGCGAATCGTCTCTCGGAGAATCCAAAGTGGAAAATTCTCTTACTCGAAGCTGGAAAGCCAGAGGGAGTTTTGAATCAGATTCCACTTCTCGTCAGCATTTTCCAACATACGGAGTACAATTGGGGCTACAGAGTACAGCGGCAGAAAACAGCTTGCCTCGGAATGAAGGACGGACGATGCACTTGGCCCAGAGGAAAGTCCCTTGGCGGCACCAGCACTCTCAATTACATGATTCACACCCGAGGCAACGAATTGGATTACGACGAGTGGGAATCACTCGGTAACGATGGGTGGTCGTACGACGATGTTTTGCCTTACTTCAGGAAGAGCGAGAGATTTCGAGTTCCAGGTAAAATCCTAATATGAAAAATATGTTGATTTGTCTAATCAAAGTTTAGAAGTTGATTATGACTAACGCAATAAAAAAATTTGTGGTTAAGGATGTTCTTGCGAACCTTGTTACTCAAATCAGCAACTGAAGATGTAAAGTAAAGGCAAATTTCTTCAAACGAAATTAGTTTGAAGAAAATTAAAGAAAATTAGAGATCGTCAATATGCTGACTTTTATGGAAATAAAGAGTTTAGGAATTGGGAATCAGGTAGAGTCGTGAGACAGAAAATAAGGAATCGGGTAGGTTTGAAAGGAGTTAGGAGGAGAGTCCGGACGTTATACTCAACTTCTAGACGATCAAGCTCGTATAAATTTCAGCAAGAGTCGCGTATTATACTTATTTCGCTATAAGTCAAATTTTATTGAGAAATCTTAAAAAATAATTTTTACATGAGACACGAAAGAACTTCCTTAAAAAAATAACAAATTGTCTTGAATTTCTTGAGTTTACTCCGGAATAATTACATATTTATTATTTATGTACGAATTTTCAAAATATTTCGTGCTGGGTTGATTCGATTAATTTTAATTAATAAAAAAAAATTTATCAGATTTATAATTATAAATCTTTTCAGGTCCCTGGAACTCAAGTTATCACGGAACGGATGGGTACTTGTGCGTTGAGCACGCGCCCTACCATTCGCCCTTATCAACGGAATTCTTGAAAGCGGCCGAAGAGCTCGGCTACGAGATCATCGACTACAACGGCGAGAAACAAATCGGTGCATCGTACTTGCAATTGAACATGGACAGTGGTTCTCGTTGCAGCGCATCGAAAGCGTATCTCCGCGTGAAAAGACCAAACCTGGACATCGTAACCGAAGCTCTAGTGACCCGAGTCCTGATGGACGAGAAGAAACGCGCTTACGGTCTGGAGTACATCAAGAACGGACACAAGAAAAAGATTTACGCATCGAAGGAAGTAATTTTATCAGCCGGGACGATCGACTCGGCGAAATTGTTGATGTTATCTGGAATCGGTCCGGAGGAGCATCTCCAGGACCTCGGGATAAAAACCATCAAAGATTTAAAAGTCGGTTACAATCTCTACGAGCACATCGGCTTCCTCGGTCTCGTTTTTAAGGTCAACCAACCGGTGACGCTCCTTCCGAAAAATCTGGCAAAACCTTCGGTCTTTCTGCGCTACGCATTGAAACGGGGTGGCCCAATCTCGCTTCCTGGAGGAGCGGAGTCGTTGGCTTTCATCCGGACGAAGTACGCTCCGGATTCGAGGCCGGACATCGAACTTTTATTCACCCTGGGATCGATGCACTCGGACGGCGACATCGCGCTGAGGAAGGGCTACGGCGTGGGCGACGAGGTTTACAATAAAGTTTTCAAACCTCTGGAGAACCAGGACGCCTGGTCGATATGGCCGATTCTGCAGAAACCAAAGAGCTGCGGACGAATCAGATTGAAATCGAAAGATCCTTACGACCATCCGATAATCGAGCCGAATTTTTTTACTCATCCCGACGACATTGAAATTCTTTTGGAAGGTGTAAAACACGCGATTAACATATCGAAAACGGCGCCTTTCAGAGCTTACGGAACGAGAATTCATACGATCAAGCTCCCGGGATGTGAAGAGCATCATTTTGGATCGGATGATTATTGGCGATGCGGAATCAGAACGTTGCCGGCGATGATGAACCACGAGATTGGAACCGTTAAAATGGGCCCGGAAAGCGACGAGGACGCCGTTGTCGATCCCAGATTGAGAGTTCACGGAATCCGCGGATTGAGAGTCGTCGACGCCTCCGTCATGCCGATTATTCCGATAGGGCACGTAAACGCGGGAATTTTTATGATCGGAGAAAAAGCGGCGGACATGATCAAAGAGGATTGGTCGTAATTATTCTTTCTCGAATTTTCACATTTCGATATTTGCTGCGAAAAGTTTTTTTTTCGATATGAATTTTCGATTCCTCCTTTTATGACTGAATTCGAAATTTTTAAGACTCTATGTAAATATTTTATTCAATATTTAATCGGAAAATTAATTCGATTTTAATGACGAATCGTTTTTTTCCATTAATATTTGCAATATGGAAAAATCGAGATAAGAATCTTTGTATAGACTTAGAAATTACGAAGCTTGTAAATAATTTTCGCGAGTAATCCCACCCACTGTACTAATGTCACGGAAAGAATTTTAAATTTAATCAGAAAAATTGTTTTCATTTTTGAGTTTGCGAGACAAAGCACGTCACGAAATAGTGTTATTTTGCGATAAGGCTGCATGGAAATTTGAAATAGGAGGATACGTGGAAAGATCCAAGATAACTCGTACGAAGACTGTTATTAGACGAGAGGAAATAATTTACCGAGGCGAAAATCGATTGAACGTATTTTTCATTTGTGTTCATTTTCCTTCCTCTGTGAGGATACCAAGGACTGTGTTTTATTTTCTGTTTACGACTGTACAAAGCATGAAATATTATTCTTTATTTCACGTGCAACTGACATTGAAAAATAAATACACTACAAACTGAAAAATAAAAAAGTAGAATATAAAAAAATTATTGTTTTTTATTTTTAAAAATACTCCTGAGAAAAATACAAATTAAAGTAAAATATCTCTTGGTTGATTTTGGTTTAATTATTCTAACAATGTTCCTGTCCTAATTTAGAACAAAATGTTGAAGCTCCGAAGGAGAAATCAACTGGAAATTTTTTTATAAGTTTCCCTTTGCTGGCAACGATTTGTCAATTTTTTGGATTAAGCTGGAATTTTTATCCGTAGATAGTGTCGAAGATTGAAATATAACTGACTTTTATTTCTTCAATATTCCTAAAACAAAAATAATAAAAGAATAATACCATTGGGTAGAGTTTATGGTTAATTTCATTTCAGTTTCACGGTTCTGGCATTATTTTGTTAGATTCGGATCGAAATGTCAGCCCTTGATCGATGGAGGAATTTATTTAACAATTTTCTACCATTTCCACTAATTTTTGTATGTTTCCCATTACAATCCAAAATTTCATTCATTTTATTTCACTCTCTAACACAACGAACAAAAAAATCATTTCAAACATTGAGCAAAGTTGGTTACTACGAGCCATGTCTGCGCAACGGTTAGTTGCATAAAAAATTTCGTAGTAACTGCTCAAAGCCACATATAGAAGCAAAAGAAATAAAAATACCCAAAAAATGTAAATTCTCTATGCCACATGAAAAAGAAATTCAATAAATTAATGCAAGTAAAAAATAAAACAGGTTTGATGCGAGAAAATCAGCTCTACCAAAAAAGTTACAGTATTAAAAACAAAAATAAGGAATGCTACAAAAAATTCATCGAAAACTAGAAAAACTTTTAAAAACGGGAGCTGGAGTGAGAGAAAAAAACTGAGATGACATAATGGAGCACAGTGACTCTTGCTCTATTTCAATGCACATAAGAGAAAAGAAACTCCAGCAGACGAAAAAAAAAGAAAAACGTACTAAATCAATAAAATTAAATTACGCGAAAAATCGCAAATACGATTAAAAAGAAAACAATGCTCCGGATTCCGAATAAATAAAGAAAAAGGACACAAATACGATGCCGGTAAAAAAAGTCTGCGTCGTAACCTCGAAAATGACACTTGAGTTTTTCCTCTCCTCTCAGCCCCTTGCTCGCGCAAAAGTAAAAAAATAGCCTCTTTTCAAAACAGCATATCACGTAATAATAAAAAATATTGATAATTATGAAAGTACGTAATCAGTTGTATAAATTCGATGAAAATGTGAAAAACATCTTACCCGATACGACGAGGGCCTCGTTTGGTCCACAAGTATGCACGTTTCCCATTGTGATTAAAAAATATTGGCGTTCCAAATTCCCACGAGTGTGTCACCGAAAATTCAGAATTTTTCTTACGATCTCGGAAAAACACAACACACGCACACTCGTCTCGTTCTCGTCGCCGTCTTGCTCGCTCTCTTGCTCGAAGTATCGCGGGTCGAAAAAAAGCTAAATTCTATGTACGTGTACGTGAAAAAAAACGTTCGCGCGACTGCGACAACAATTAAATTCCTAATAGACACTAACTGGCCCTAATGCCATGAGAGCAGTTGTATACGCACCGAGCACACTCGTACATACAGCGTCGATGCGATGGATATACAATCGCGCTCTGCGTTTTTTCCTTGCACCACTACGAGCGCGCGTCAGTTTATGGGGACAAAAGGCAAAAAAAAACGGCGTTGATAACCCCTGCGATTCCTCGAACGAAAGCCACTGCCCAAAAGCTCAGGACAGTGCTGCCAATAATGTTCGATCCAGTAAATAGATGCTCCAATTCTATTTTTTCGTCTTTTATGTTTTATTTACGAATTTCTCGTAATTTGCGTATCGTACGCCGCTGAAAAACATAGGCGTGTACCGTGTGACGTAACCTCCACTTTTATCATCAACCGATGGCTAAAAATACATCAAAAAATTTTAAAAGCTACAAGAGGTTCTCAAACTTGTAAGCTCTCATTTTCTTATCGCGTGAGCAATATGAATGAAAGTCGTAAAGTAACTTTGTTTCTTATCTCTGTATCACGCGGCGATCGATATATAATACGTTTTTGTTGAGAATACTTTATGAGTTTTACTACTTTTTTTCGAAGGAATGTCGTGAGTCAACTATATTTTCGAAATAGAACAGATATGTAATCGATGAAATTCCATAAAAGCGAACAAATTTTGAGCGAAATAAAAATTCCTAGCGGAAAGTAAAATTATTAAATGTTAAAATTTATCGCGATATCGATAAACGTCGTCATCATAATTTTTATTTTCATAATTGGATCAAACGTTCCGTCATTTTCGCGTCAAATTCGAATATCCAAATAAGTGCAATCGACCATGCATCAATGGTAAAGAAGGAAGAATTTGCACTTCGTTCGCGATATCATCGAATCTACAAAGTGTAATCTCTATAGTTAGTTCGGTTGGTTTCCTTTCGTACAGCTTCTAGCTTTAATCACGATATTCCCTTCCATTTAGAACCGTCTATTGCCATGGTTCATTCCAGC